>MU931501.1:0-10415 GCA_036418165.1 Cooperia oncophora
AGCGGTGAAACGAGCGGTGAAGGAAGCGGCGAGGAAAGCGGCGAAGGTAAGCGATCGATAATCGATCGGAACTTGCACGATTATTGAGCCTATAGACAAAACGTTATTTTTTGCAGCTGCAAAAGAAGAAGCTTCTGGAGAAGGATCTGGCGAAGAGGCATCCGGTGAAGGATCAGGTACGATCAGCTTAGCGCCCAGTTATTGATTTTTTAGTATGCATGACTGTGTTCCAAGCGATCAATCGATAATTGATTTCTCCTACATACATTATACTTTAGGAGCTGAAGGAAGCGCCGAAGAGGAGAAGGCGGAAGAGAAGGAAGAGAAGAAGAAAGAAGAAAAGGAGGAGAAGAAGAAAGAAGAAAAGGAGGAGAAAAAGGAGGAGAAGAAGGAGGAGGGCGGTGAAAAAGAAGAGGCTAAGTCAGAAGAGAAAAAGAAAGAAGAAAAGTCCGAAGGAAAAAGTGAAGAGAAGAAAAAGAAGAAAGGAAGAGCCGCTTTGGTCGCTGCCGTCTAAAGTACGCACGATAACTCGTCCTCAGCTGTTTGTTTAAACTCGTCCGGAAAGCGATTCGACTCAGACGTTTATCGCCTTGAGGCACATCACCAACAACTAACGATCATTTGTTTAACAGTTTCCGATCTGTTTCCTCTTTCTCGGATGTCATAACTCTAACCCTAACCCTGCACCCCACAAACCCAACCCTATCCTGCCAAAGATCCATCCCAAATGTCTTCATTATTTATCATTTATTTATCTTTAAACCACCCGGCCAAATCGTCTATTCCGGTGATCAATCCCTTAGGTGAAATTTGCCAAAAAAGGTTCTAAACCTGCGCTCTTGAATATTTAGGCCTATTTATGTTTCTCAGCCGGTATACGGCTGGCCCGGACCAGTGCCCCACCAAATGCGCGTCCCCCTCTGTCTCATCACTTCTCAGTCCAGCCAATATTGCTCTACAGGTTTCCTGTTTGAGGGGAAACCACCTCAAATAGCGCTTCATAGTGATGATGCCTTTTTTGATGTCTATGTAAAGTGTGAGTGTGTCTTTTGATTCGTTTAGTGTTTTGTTCACTGAATATTTTTCACTTATAAACGTATTCATTTTCTGTTGTTTGCCTAGCTAAGGGCAGTCAAGAACTGCCGATAAACGGCAAATAAACAACTCAAGTAGGGGTAGGTAACTCAAGAACACTGATAGAAAAACCGATTCGAAGGGGACACTGGGAAGGGACAAAATCCACAGTGCAGCCCGATATCTTATAATAGCCTTAGGACACCTGTATAACAGGTTGACAGATGTGTCGGCAAACTCCTGACACTGTCGTCGACGAGAGTCGCAATGCCACCAGGTGGCTTTGCTTGAAACAAATAAAAAAAGCCGGTGTTCAATCCTCTTCTCACCCAATAAATAAAGAGTGGATGTATTAAATTCGCGATCGAAATCTTCCTCATAGGTTACACCTCCCATAAGTTTTCACAATGTCAAGCTTATAGGAACAGTCCGCGATCACCTGTGAAAATGCAAAAGGTTATGTGGGTAGGTAGTGTGGTCCACAGTGGACAATCCTGTGCAAGTTTCGCGGTGGAAAGTTGTTTGGTAAAGGAATTAAGGCGCAAAGTTACTCCAGTGGTACCTCCCTTTTCCAGTGACTCCTCCTCCAGACTCCGCCTCCAAAGTCCGCCTTCCAGCCAAGTTTAGGTGGATAGCATTAAGAGACAAGGGGGATCTCGGAAATTCCTTCAGTGCCGTCCGTTAGTGTCCCTAAAAACTGCACTAACTTTGCATTGCTCAACAGGTTGGCCTGTCAATTTTAGCATAAAAGCGCCTTGATTCACTATGAATTTTAGTACCACTCACAAGCCACTTATCGTGAGAATGAGCCGTCCCGACGCGTCATACGCCGATTCCTCTTTGCCAGGTCGGGCAGTCCTGTCACGGAAGATATAGGATATTAGGCAGATGTAATCCCCTCCCCAACATAAACCGGTGCTAGGTGGTGTTATACGAAGGGTGACAACTTTCGTGGAGCCAACTGCATGATGAATCGCTGAATGTGATCACTTGGCGGTCCTCTGAGATTCTTGAAAGTGCTGACTCTAGAACAGTTAGCCCCGCCGTTCACCACTTTTCCGCTATCCAGCCTGGCTTTTCACGGTACCCGCTGATCTTCTCCATAGGCTCTCCAAGTGTCAGCGGTTAGGATCATCAGCTCGTATGAGACCAGAAAATTTGCATTCGAGGCAAGACAACTTCAACTTTGCACGATACTCACAGGACATCCCTCCTCAACCTCACTTCTAATCCTGCACTCCGCAGATCCCTTTTGACGTGAGCCGGAAACTGTGAATCTCACATAATGTTCTTTTCGCAGTCTGCCCCTTCCACTCTAACACCCTCTAGGCCGCCACACAGAGTTTTGAATCGAACGGCTGAGAACCTGGTGAAAGAAAAGGCAGATTCTCCAGCTCTCGCACCACGGTAACCCGTTCACCACTGACGAAAAATAAGCCGTTACCAAAAAGCTGCCTCTGGATGACGTTGGACCAGACCAAAATTGGAAAAAAAGACTTGGATAGGGTGATTCAAGATGCTACCTGTCAGCAATATCATTTTGGCATTTAGTCTCCCACTTGATGTGTTCCTAGTCTGAGTACTGGTTCGTCCAGCGTTTCTGGCTTGATCTTATGCCGCGGCAACCGGTACCTCGACTAGACTACGCTGAAGCCCTGTGCTCAGTAAGGGACGCCCAACGGTATCCTGTTTCAGTAAAATTTGGCCAGCACTAGCTAGCTTTGTAGGCTGGCCACGCGGACCATCAAGGTCCGTCCGTTAATTGTTTTTTCTAGCGTCGGGGCTGCTGCCGGTATCCTCGGAATCAGAGGCGATTCTCGAAATAGCATTGTTCGTTTGTGACCATGCACATCGCGAGCCATCACAAGTAAAATGGATACTGAAGTCACTTTGCCGTTAAACTCTGTTGAGAACCGACAATTACAAGCAAGAGCAACATTGTTCTGTTCCACAGGAGGAGTGAACATTTAACTGAGGGTAAAGAGTGTCCTTCCGTGCGCTTGGCATGTCGTGGGAACTGCTCTCGAACCTGGAACCGGAACTGCAAAGTTATTCAATAAAGCGTAGTTCGTACCAAATAGCTTAAAAACTATCACGCTAGAGCCGTTGTCTTCATGAACATCATCTCAAAGAACATATGATTGTCATACAGTGCATGCGGAAATACCGGTTCGTCTGAATGGCACCCTTTGCCCCTAGAAAAACCAATGTTCGGGTTTTGCAGTGTTGGAAAATGATTCATGAATCATGAGCTAGGGTATTTTTCAAGCCGGGCAGAGCAGTAGAATCCACACAGATACATATTTCCACCGCCTCCACCATTTTCGATGAAGTATACCGTTTTCACACAACTTCTATATTTTCAGCCGAATTCAACACTTTTTGAATCGAATTCAACACCTTGAACATATCTCAGTGATACGCTGACAATGAAATTTTAGCTCATTGCTGAAAAAGGTTATTTTAGCTGATTGCTGGTAGTGGTTGAAGACACGGCCCCCTTTTCACGTCCGCTAGATACCTCCCCATAGTTGGCGGCGGGGCTCTACTATTTTAGAACTACCGTTTCTGATAGTTAATTTCGTTAGTTGGTCGGTAACGATCTCTCCCCCCCCGCTTGAGGCCACCTTTATCAAAAAGAGCTGGAAAAATCGATAGAAGTTGGGAGAACTGGGGAAGAGGGCAGGTAGCATGGGGAAAGGGGATGGTACTACAGGGGAGCCAAAAAGTCTTTTTTCTTCATTGACTTTCGTGGCGCTATACGTAACACTTTTCAAATTCCAATCATTTCTACCACCACATTAAAGAGCATATTGAATACTACCGTAAAACTCCGCCCCAGCCTTCTGGACGAGCGCCATCGAGAGATTCTGGCACGCGTCTCCGATGTGATGACTGAGATGAGCGAATAGCCGGATGTTCCTCCGCCACCGTAAGAGTCCACCCTACTGAACTCCGCCCCACACCCGGGTAATTGAGGGGTTTTAGGTCAGGTGAGCCTTACTTATATACAATCTACTTTTAAAGTACCAGCCCCTTTCCATTCCAAGTAGGCGAGAGTTTCTCCAACGCCCTTCGATTCCACGTGGTGGCACCCAATGCTGTAGCAGTACAAAGTTTCCAAGAAGGTAGGGGCGGCGACATGTGGGGAGGATATTCTCCTCGAGTTGCTCGATGTAGCCACGCTCGGCGTCACCTCTAGTCCGGGTCCACCAGGAACAATATGGCTTTCCATTCCAAGGTAACTCCGTGCCATGCACAACCTCCACTCCCTGAACGACTTGCGTGTTGAAATGATGTCCTAGAACCGTAGCGACGTTGTCGGAGCTGCTCGATGTTGGAGGTCTTTTCCAGATTGAGAGTACTAGTCTCCAGGTACCATGGGTGACTCCACACTAGAAGTTTCGCAGCTGTTTGGAGGTGACATGAATTCCAAAGGTCTTCTCCAGTCAGGCTGCGACTGGAGATGACTTCATATTTTGGTGTACATGAAGGTGATGGGCGAGAGCCAGCTCCTGCTTATCGAGGAACATCTTGGGTATCTTCCGCCCTGGTACTCGTATCCACGTCCTCTGTCTGGGCTGCGAAAACTTTGCTGATATGTGACTCGGTCGAAGTGACTTTTTTGCCCCCCCCCTGTAGATGAAGATATTAAAGGCAGTTGGCACGATAAATCCCCCAAGACGAGTAGGATTAATACGCCTGGCAGGACGGAATTCCGCGACCCTGAGCAGGCGCTGCATAGCGCCTTTCCCAAGAAGGTGCCCTTATAAGGGCCCTATGAAGCTACAACATTACGACCCGAACGCCCCCGCCCGCCCACAAATGGACGACCGTTCCTGACGCTCGTACTGCTTCATTTGCTAAGCAAATTATGAAGCGAAGGGATTGGTATGAAGCGGCCGTGATGCTGCATGGATATATGAGTACACATATGCAGCCGTATCTTCGGTAGCGGTTATTGGCAAGATGCCTACGGGAAACTCGTCCAAAATCGATTTTCAAGTCATTGAGAACGGAGGCTCTTTCTTCGCAGGATTTTGACCGTTTCACTCCGTTCTTTCGCCATTTCCCCCACTATATAGCACCCTACTGGCGCCGAGCACCAAATCATCGTGCCAACTGCCTATAAGCAAAGGGCGCCACTGTAATCCATGCCCGAACTGTGCTCTTGTCAGCCACTTGCCCAAATTCACCAACATCCGCGAAACTTCTAGGCACAATTCCCTTGGAATGGGAACGATGAATCACAGAGGCGCCGGTCCAAGCCCCTCCCCTTCCGTGGTGCGGAATGCACCACTTGCTCAACATCTAGTGAGAACTCGCGATGGCAATTTAGTTCTGAAATATGGACCCATGAAAACTACTCCCTTGATCCAGTTGGATATGCGCTACTTGTTCTATTTTCAGAACTAAACGTGCTTAAGTATGGGGCACCTTCACCCTTTACACTTACAATTAGACCTCTTGCCATAAACTCTGTTGCGACCGGCTCGGCGGAGATAACGACACGCTGCACAGCGCTGAACAAAAGCGATGGCAATGTTCCACAAACCTTGCCACTGCCATACGAACCCCTTCATCTCCCATGAGGTCACCTATAACCTCACCAGATACCGCGGATAGCAATTGATCCTGTCACAGACGGGACTATAATAAAGCAGTCACCGTTATGGAGTCAGCTGCATAGTGAAGCTGATTTCTAACGTTTTGGAGCGCACTGAACATCCAGAGGAAAGTCAACTGCAGATATGACTAGGGAGGGAGAGAGTAATGTAGGACGGGGAATAGAACCCTGGGATACCCTAGTAAGTTAGTATTCACAATCGTCAGTTCCTAGCAAGGTTGACGTTCACGCTCAAATTTTTGCACAAAAATGCACCCTTCTATTCTAATGAGGAATAAACTCCCTGGTGAAAGGTTGAATTTAATTTGAAAACCGCTCGAATGGACTTGGAAAGTGTTGAATTCTATTCGAAAAGTGTTGACATTAAAGTGAAAATGGTATATACAAATTGACTGGAAAAAAGTGAGAGTAAAATTATTTCGTCACCATGAGTGGTATTGCCCTGGTCGGCTTTGAGGGGGAAGGGGAGAGTATTTTGCACGTTCGTTACTCTCTATCAACGTGTCGAGCCATCACGCCCTGTGAACTCCTCTGAGGAGACCTGCAGAGTTCTGTGAACCCAAGATGTGATACCAGCAAGATTGGGGAGGTCACTTGTCAACTCTTGTAAAGCAATGATCACGTTGAGGGAAAATAGCTCGAGTGCGAGATGCCCCTCCCCCCTCTAAGCCGAACTGTGCCTAATATCGAGCTATTTGTGCGTATAATGTGGATCGTTGCTATAAATGGAATGGTCTGAGGACGCCAAAGCAAATAGTAAAATAAATATAGAATCACAGTACCAAGTATTACTAATTATCCACTCTGGATTCGATATGTAGATAAGGAAATACGACTTCTGAAGTACCCATGATTCCTGGTGATTTTTGCCTTCGTCAAGAAAAATGCCACATTGTCTTATCGCGGGCGCTCAAAATGACATCAAACGGTCCTTTCAACCCTTTGGGGGCCGGGGGCGTAAAGTTTTAGTAGCTGATACCAGGGACAGGGACAGAGCTCAGCGATGACACAATCTGATCAAACCTTCGGTCGATGGTCCGGAACTTTCGCGAAAAAGGTTGAAAGACTTGATGTCGCTTCTTTTTGAGTTGAAACCCCTCTTAATCGAAAAACCATTCAAATTTAGACGTATTGTATCAAACTGAGGAATGGGTGTCTTGGAGTTGAATCCGGCCTGGGCAACAAAGCCTTCTAGCTGAAGAGAATGCAAAACTGGTCCCAGATTAGTCTAGGAGGATAAAAAACATTGAGTTTTAGCTCAGCTGTGCCCGCACGTCATTGTACTCAGTAAGCCACCACGACTGTGAATGGACGTAGAGTACGACACAGCCGAAAAGGGATCGGTCAACGGCAAAAGTTTCTACCCTGCTGGCAACCGATAGGGTTGAGAGCGGCAGCCCTTTCATGGATACGAGCCCATGTAGATCAAAAGACCGGCGCGTCCTTCGACAGTTGATGAATTCGCAGAAATCGTTTAAAGGATGAAATGTGGTCCTCTTCTGAACAACGCCCTGATGTTTCCATGGTTTCCCAGGGCCAAAAATTGCTAAAGTCCCAGTGAAAAAGAGTAAAACAGTGCTGGCGACAGAAAAAAAAACACTTGTTGCAATAGTAATTATGGCTTCAACTACTCCCTGCTCCCCCTTAACCCTCACCCCCTCTAATTGCCGGCGCCGTGAAGTTGTTGTTTCTAAAGGTGTTCCTTCGATACAACCTCGTCTTTACCTTCACAATTCTCGAATTCTTTCCACTTCCGACCACTTCCCAAAAAATCTTTTCAGTTTTTTTTCCACAAAGCCCGTCGGTCGAGGGGGGGGGGGGGGTGAGAGAGGTTAGGAACCATCACGATTTTGTAAGGACTAATAGCTGTACAGTGACTCGGCGGTGCCAGCAGCAAGGGCACATCATTGGTTGGGAATGTTGGTCGAGTCCACTCGATCCGTACACCCCCCCCCCTTCTCTCAAAGGTGGCTCGATACGACCTTTCTCACCCCCCCCTGATCAAGCAGTTGAACCAAGGGAGGGGATGTGCCACGAATCGGGCACCAATATAACGCCCATATAACGAGAAAAACCGGGAAAAGTTAGTAGGCGCAAGAATTTTCTTGCACTTCGTCGGAATAATTTTTCCCAGCGCCTAGTAGTGCATCAATCAAATATGACCCTCTCCATCGACCAGCCATGTCCCTCTCCAAGAATTTTCCCTACTACCAGTAAACGAGCGCGTGAGACAGAAAAAACACTAATCAAAAGAATTTTTCACAGCGAGATCCCCTCGTTGTTCTTCATTCAGCGGTGGTGCTCCTATTTCGGAGTCATACGGTGAAAGCTGTGAGCGGCTTAGGCGCAACTTTCCTTGGCAACTCGTGCCACTTCTAATCAGTTCCAGTGACGCCTTTTGAAACCCTGACAGAACGTGCCGCTGGTGAGAAATTGAATTTTTATCGTAAACCCCCGAAATCGCTGATCGGAGACAACTGATAGTTGGACGTTCAACTACGCCCCACTACACTTCGGCAGCTGCATCCATGCTTTTGGCGGCAGCACTTCTCCTCCTCATTCGGACGGTAGGAATTTGTCCTCACATGCACTTTTATAACAGTATTCGGTACCAGACAACAGAACCCCCCCTCCTTCATTGTAGTTCCATAAAATACCTGTAATACCTCTGGAATACAATGACTCGGTTTCATTTATTTATTTATTTGTTCATTTATGCGCCCAATGCTTGTTTTGCAAAGGCTGAGGAGACACAGGGCATGAAGGTAGCATTAGCTTGAGTTACAGAGTAGAAAAGTAAAAGAATAAAGCGGAACAGTTCGGCTTGGTGGGGGCATTTCGCCGGCTCTAAGTGGGCATTGTCTCTTTGGTGATGTGTGAACTGTTGTAAGCCATGTAAGTTAACAGGAACTGATCAAAAAACCTACCCTCTCCCCTTTCCCGTAACCCAAACAGCGCCCAAAAAATGCCAACGATGAACGGTTTTAGGTCAAGAAGGAACTATGGTATCCAAGAAGAGTTAGGAAATCTCAATTAATCTAATCTTATCCTAACTCAAAAACGGCCCCCACCCTCAAGCGATTGGTAGTCCTTTTAGATAGTCGCTCAGTCCAGTAGTATAGTAGGTCTCAGTTTCTAAAGCTCTCATTATCCAGGTCCCACAGTGAGTAACGAAGTCGCTGCGGCCCTCACAATTGGCACGGTTCTGACTCCTCCCCTGTTGCACCGCTCACCAAAACTCAAAGGGTATTTTCTGCCGCGAATACAGACTTTACCCCGTGTTTTTGTCTTTTTTTACTTTTAGATAGCATTAGTACCGGATGACACGAAAAAACGATTAGTAAACCAAAGCGGCAGGATATCCCTTTGTCGTCATGAAAAGAGCAGGTCCGGGGAACTCGTACAGCGAGACTGTCAAGGAGTCCTTACGGTGTTCCTTGCGATTTTTTTTGACTTTTTCCTCCCTGCACATTTTCTTAGCGTCTATAGGTTTATTATGGACGCCACCATCGACAAGATGCAATAGCAGGGGTTTGTCTTTGACAAGTTTCCACTTGGCCCGCCTGTTCGCGCGAAATAAATTACTAAGGGGCACTCTATGAGAAGAGACTCCTCATTTGTCCCCTATGCAGTTCTGAAATTGTTTGTTGACCGCAATAATCTGCGAGTATCAAGCGAAGAACAAGAGATTGCGAGAAACTTGTGATCTGAGACATTTTCCCATCTTTTGTACTTGGCCAAACGTTCCCATCCAGGATACAGCATAGTTTGGCGAATCCCACTGGCATTCGCACTCAGAGAGGGGGGTCGTTTTTGAATCAGTGGGAGTCGCAAGTACTCCCGATAGAAATTTTCTGACTCTCATGAAACGCTTACTGTATTCGGGCATATAACACCGCTCCCAGGTCTGGCACCACGAACTGACTCTAGTATTATGGTAGTTGATGGGTGAAGGCTTCCCCTCCCCTAATCTCGAAACTAGTTTTTTTCGGAGAAAAATACTGGACTCGTTGTTGGAAAATCCGGAACATCTGAAGGGTGTTGGGAGATTCTGGGAAGATATTAGGTAGGAAGGTGCTGAACCATGCCTGCACTACTCAAAGTGAACGACAAATCATGCATAAACTCAAAAGAGTGCAGTCTTGTTCGCTGTGGACGGTGGAGCGTTGCAGGGGGCTTGGCTTTGACGTTGCGTTCTCCACCAACCGCCATCACCTGCCGGCTTCCACAGTGGTGGAGACGAGGCCGACGCCGTGCCAAACCCAGCCGCTTGGAAGTGCCCCGCCGTCGTCCGCAGTGAAGAATACTGTACTCAGACACTTTACCAACTTCCAGTCCTCTTAAAAAATGAAATTATTCAGGTTGCATCCGATTTCGATACGTCAACATGCGGACATTCCAAAGGCTGTTTCATACCATCTGATCCAGAATGTTATCAAGGATGCAATGGAATGAAATTCTCATGGCTTCAGCTTGACGACAACTTGCTGCAGATTGAGATGACCGTCAATTCTGGCGATTCATCCGATGGATTCTACGTCGGCTGTGGGATATTCTGATGATGATATGATGGTGAGTCAGCGAATTTGGAGGCATTTCGATCGATATTCTTGAGTGGGGGGTGGGCATCTCAAGACCGTAGGAAACTTGTCTCACAAGCCAATCAAGCACTATAAGCCCTCACTACTATGGTCCTATGGCCTCTTAGGACGTC
>MU931502.1:0-15626 GCA_036418165.1 Cooperia oncophora
CTGTTGTACACGTCATCATGCTATAGTTTCCATGGCTTTGATATGCCACCCCCACTCCCCAAAAGCCACACAGTCACAAAAGGCCGCGGTGGCCAGTAGTTTATTAGAATCTGGAACCTAATAAACTACTGGCCACCGCGGCCACATACTACATACGGCCTCTTGTCACGTATTTTTGTTCGTTTTAGCTATGCTTGCATGCCGTTCTAACAGCCTAACACAAGCCGACCTGTGCAACTATCTAGTTTTTCTTCTTTACAATCAAAACCCCAGCTCCCTATCAAGCCCCACTTGCGTCATATTGGCTTTAATTGACGAATGAGTATTGCTAAGTTTTGCTTCACTAATTTCTAGGGCACACTGTTACAGTGTAAAATAAATATAAATAAATAAGGACCCTGATAAACTACTGACAGCCCTCAATCTGCTGCTAAAGCGCCAAACAATTTGAGATTTGTTTCTCCCTTCAAAAAGGTAAGTAATATTGCGTAACGGAAATATCTATATTAGACATACTGCGAAGTTTTTCTGCAGGTATTATCTATTTTTTTGGGTTGTGGGACTTTAAAATTCTCTAATTGCTTTTTCTTAATCCCTGAATATTCAACCGGCGTTTCAGGATAACGTTACTAGTGTATCATTATTTTTTACGAGCATTTCTTGATATTTCCTTTGGGTTTGCTATCGCTTGAAGTTATGGTTTTCTTGGTTACACTGCAATTTTTTTCTCGCAGATTTTTCGCTTAACAGCAATGATCGTGCAAAAATGCTTGTCCACTTACTACTTGAGGCTTTGGCGCAGTTCGGCGACGGGGAGGGGTATTTTGCACCTTCACCGCTTCACCAGTTGCGGTTTACAAATCTGATGAAACCTGTGAACTCTTGTGAAGCTGGAGCAAGCTCGTCGAGCCATCATGGTAGAACCTGTCAGCTCTTGTAAGCTCACGAAATGGCTCTTCAGATGGGTCGACACGTGGATAGGAAAAGCAAAAGTGAATGCCCCCCCCCGCCGGACTGCTCCGAAGCTTTTACTACGGGCTCAATTCCCTCCTATTTGGACAGTTTAGCCCCTACAAAGTCCTGCAGGTAATGTATTTTCATACTCACTATCTTTACCGAGCTGTATAGCCTTTGGCACATAATACTTTCGTTTTTTTTTCAACCGGGAATTTCGTTCCAAAGATGAAATGTTTTGCTAGCAAGCTTGATATCATCTGATAGGAAACTTCACGTAGTTTTAGAATATCAAAACGGCTTCGGTTGAGGGAATAATTTTTGTGGATTTTTTAGTCGTTGAAGTTGAAAGCGAAGTCGGCGAAAATTAGCACCTTCGACAACTGCCTCTATTTACGTATAGTCGAAGTGCTAAAATCGCTTAAGCTGCTCCATACATTTGGAAAAGGTCGAGCTAGAAGTTGCCACCAAGGGAATCAGCACTAGGACGCGTTTGGAACGAATTTCAAGAATTTTGAAGTTACCAACTTCACCTCACCGGATATTGGGCTAGCTCACGTCTGTTCCACCTGAATTTATCTAAGTATTTGACTGTTTGCTCCTTGAAAATGTTTGGCACGTTCTGATAGAAAATTTCGTGCTCTATAAAACTGCTGTAAAAATCTGTTCTCCAGAGGTGTTTGCTTTCTTTTAAGTTCAGGTTATCATTACGGAACGCGAAGTCGTTGAGAACTAGCGTTCCCGTTCTCCACGAATTTTATGCTAACATTTGAATGTTTCGCTAATGTGTTCTATATGTTCTGATAGCCAATTTTGTGCTCTATAACTTGACTGCGTTCAGTATTGTTTAAATGCCGTTGATGAACCTGTTTTTCAGGCGAATAATATGGAATGTCATGTCGATAAGGCATCCTAGTTACTCAACATTCTGCCTTCCTTTTCGATCAAAAGAGGTATCCAGTACCATTCTGAAGCGTCTGAACCAATTTTGGGCTGTTTTGAGAGAGAGGGCATCTTCTCCGTACACTTCGCGAATTTCCCGAGCAGCATCAGCAGCTCTGATACCTCTGTTGAATGCGAAAAGGAGGAGATGTCTGAAGTGCTGATGCTTATCGACCTGACATTCCATATTATCCACCTGAAAAACAAGGTTCATCAAACGGATTTTCAAAATAACTGCAACGCAATTGTTATAGAGCACGAAATTGGCTATCAGAACATATAGACACCACATTAGCGAACATCAAATGTTAGCATAAAAATTTCTAGAGAACGGAGCAACTGACCTTAGTTCCAACGACTCGCGTTTCCTATATGATAACCTGATTTTAAAAGGAAGCAAGCACCTCTGGAGAACAGATTTTTACAGCATTTTATAGAGCACGAAATTTTCTATCAGAACGTGCCAAACATTCAGCCAACATTCAAATATTAGCAAAAATTTCAGGTGGAACAGACGTGAGCTGCCCAATATCGGCGAGGTGAAGGTTGGTAACTTCAAAATTCTTGAAATTCGTTCCAAAGCGTCCTAGTGAGATTCCCTTGCTGGAACTTCTAGCTCGACCTTTTCCAAATGTATGGAGCAGCTTGAGCGATTTTATCACTTCGACTATACGTAAATAGAGGCAGTTGTCGAAGGTGCTAATTTTCGCCGACTTCGCTTTCAACTTCAACGACTAAAAAATCCACAAAATTATTCCCTCAACCGAAGCCGTTTTGATATTCTAAAACTACGTGAAGTTTCCTATCAGATGATATCAAGCTTGCTAGCAAAACATTTCATCTTTGGAACGAAATTTCCGGTTGAAAAAAAACGAAAGTACTTATGTGCCAACCCAATATTTCCATACTCACTATCTTACGAGCTTTATACCTGAGAAATCTTAATAGATTTTAATTTTTCTAATTTCGAGTTGGTCTTGTGGACGGTTAGCTCTGCACTTCCAACTGCTCATTCTACTCAGTCACTTCACTATCCGGCCAAAGGGCATCTAGTGAGCAGCTCCCCGACTCTTGTCCTAATACTTTCTTTTTGAATATAGAGCGCATGGCCTATTAGAAGAGAGTGAACAGTTCACTTAGCTCCTTGTTATATCATTTTTTCTTTTATCTAGTTCCCGTTGTTCCGAGCGAGGCTGGAGAAGAGAAAGGAGAAGCCGATGAAAGGCGATCCAGTAATCTCGGTATGACAACAGTTATATTAAAAAGAGCTCTTTGATCAGTATGAATTATATTGAAAAGCGCTCTTTGATCAATATGAGATTGGCGCAAACCTTTATCCGGCCAGTTTCTTTGATATTGCCTTCTTCATGATTTATGATTTATGATTTATGACTTCTTCATAGCCTATGAATCGAAAAATATTTTGAAACGATTTGTTCATCCATTTCAGAACGGAAGTCTGAAGGTAAACAGTCTATGAAACTATGTGATAAACAATGCAGACCTTTCGAAAGATATTGCCTTCAGTCGGCATTTTCAGCTCAGAAAGCGGTCACTTTTCTACGCATTGAAGACAGCCCACGCGCTCAAGTAATGTCGTCTTGTGCAGGTAGTCCAGCCCCCAAGCTAAGAGACTGTCCCACTCTCGCGACTCCACAGCGAGCGAGGAGCGAGCTACAGCCGCTGAAAGTTCTAGTTCTAACGCCCGCCAGTTGGACCGCCCACTTGCTAGATGCCCTCTGACGGAGGGCCGCTCAGTTGTTCTTTGTTGGGGCGGCGGGCATTAATCGGAATTGCATGTCCTTTTTGCTGACCGCGCTCGTGCCCATAAGTAATTCTGCTCTCCTTTATTACATTTTATTCATTAGGAGCACATACAGTCAACTGCAACCCATCTCGCAAGGTAAAACGCGTAAAAATCACGAGTGATGCAATTTTCTTGGTGCAAAAGCTCGACGCACTAAAGATGCACGCTACCGTAGCCCTAAATTCATACGCCAAACTTTTAATATTTTTTTGTCAACGGTTTTCCGTATTCTTTTCTTTGCATTGGATGATATCTACTACTGGGAGATGCGAAAAAGCGATTTGTGAGCCAGGGGTTGCACAGAGACCGCAGGGCGGTGTGACTGTCAGGGAGCGATTTTGTTTATGGTGTTCTTGAGGACTCTTCTTGCTTTTTTCTTCTTTGGGGAATTACTTATCAGCTACTGTTTCATAATTGAACAGCAACTATCCATGACACTTTGTCGTAGGAATTGTCTTTAAGACCCCATAAAAAGGGTGAAAATGTTGAGGCAAAGGCAGAACGGGAGTCCCATTACAGTAGGCAGATCGCCCTTGTTGGTTACATCAAACCATCGAGATCTTCAATATGCGCGCCCATCAGGCAAGATAGGGAAGCCCCGCCTTGTATATAAAGATCTGGCGATGAGAGGAGGGCAGTTTCCCGATTCTCCTCTTCGAAGTAATATTGCGTAACGGAAATATCTATATTAGACATACTGCGAAGTTTTCTGCTGGTATTATCTATTTTTTTGGGTTGTGGGACTTTAAAATTCTCTAATTGCTTTTTCTTAATCCTTGAATATTCAACCGGCGTTTCAGGATAACGTTACTAGTGTATCATTATTTTTTACGAGCATTTCTTGATATTTTCTTTTTGCTATCGATTGAAGTTATGGTTTTCTTGTTACACTGCAATTTTTTTTCTCGCAGATTTTTAGATTTTTCGTTTAACAGCAATGATCGTGCAAAAATGCTTGCCCACTTACTAGTTGAGTCTTTGGCGCAGTTCGGCGACGGGGGAGGGGTTTTTGCACCTTCACCACTTCACCAGTTGCGGTTAACAAATCTGATGAAACCTGTGAACTCTTGTAAAGCTGATGCAAGCCCGTCGAGCCATCATGGTAGAACCTGTCAGCTCTTGTAAGCTCACGAAATGGCTCTTTACATGGGTCGACACGTGGATAGGAAAAGTGCAAAAGTGAATGCCCCCCCCCCGCCGGACTGCTCCGAAGCTTTTACTACGGGCTCAATTCCCTCCTATTTGGACAGTTTAGCCCCTACAAAGTCCTGCAGGTAATGTATTTTCATACTCACTATCTTTACCGAGCTGTATAGCCTGAAGATCTTGAATAGATTTTAATTTTTCTAATCCCGAGTTGGTCTTGTGGACGGTTAGCTCTGCACTTCCAACTGCTCATTCTACTCAGTCACTTCACTATCCGGCCAAAGGGCATCTAGTGAGCAGCTCCCCGACTCTAGTCCTAATACTTTCTGTTTGAATATAGAGCGCATGGCCTATTAGAAGAGAGTGAACAGTTCACTTAGCTCCTTGTTATATCATTTTTTCTTTTATCTAGTTCCCGTTGTTCCGAGCGAGGCTGGAGAAGAGAAAGGAGAAGCCGATGAAAGGCGATCCAGTAATCTCGGTATGACAACAGTTATATTAAAAAGAGCTCTTTGATCAGTATGAATTATATTGAAAAGCGCTCTTTGATCAATATGAGATTGGCGCAAACCTTTATCCGGCCAGTTTCTTTGATATTGCCTTCTTCATGATTTATGATTTATGATTTATGACTTCTTCATAGCCTATGAATCAAAAAACATTTTGAAACGATTTGTTCATCCATTTCAGAACGGAAGTCTGAAGGTAAACAGTCTATGAAACTATGTGATAAACAATGCAGACCTTCCGAAAGATATTGCCTTCAGTCGGCATTTTCAGCTCACTTTTCTACGCATTGAAGACAGCCCACGCGCTCAAGTAATGTCGTCTTGTGCAGGTAGTCCAGCCCCCAAGCTAAGAGACTGTCCCACTCTCACGACTCAGCGAGCGAGGAGCGTGCTACAGCCGCTGAAAGTTCTAGTTCTAACGCCCGCAGTTGGACCGCCCACTTGCTAGATGCCCTCTGACGGAGGGCCGCTCAGTTGTTCTTTGTTGGGGCGGCGGGCATTAATCGGAATTGCATGTCCTTTTTGCTGACCGCGCTCCCATAAGTAATTCTGCTCTACCTTACTATAATATATTATTGTTAGGAGAGCATAAAAGTGCTGCAACATACCTCTGCAAGGGTTACAAACGCGTAAAAATTAGCGAGTGATGCAATTTTCTTGGGTGCAAAGCTGGCTCACACAAGACTGCCGCTTAGCGTAGCCCTAATTATACGCAAACTTAATATTTTTTTGTCAACGGTTTTCCGTTATTCTTTCTTGGCATTGGATGATGCTCATATATGGGAAATGCGAAAAAGCGGCAGGGGTTGCACAGAGGCTGCAGTTAAGGTGTGATGTCAGGGAGCGGGATTTGTTTATAGGTTTTCTAAGGAGCCTTCTTGCTTTTTTATTCTTGGGGATTGCTTATAGCTCAAACTGTTATCATTATTGAAACAGGCACTTCCGTGACAATATTGTCGAGAATTGTCTTTAAGATCCCATAAAAAGGTGAAATGTTGGGCAAAGACGACGGGAGTACCAATTTACAGTAGCATTCGCCCTTGTTGGTTACAGTCAAACGATGCGAGATTTCTATATCGCGCCCACGGCAAGATAGGAAGGCCCGCCTTGATATAATAAAGATTGGGATGAGGGAGGGCAGTTTCCCCGAGTCTCCTGTTCGTCTCAATCTATGGTCAGCATACTCATTAAGCCTCAAAAGGAGCACAGTCACAACTGTTCTGCAGTAGTTGCTCAACATGATTATAGAATTGTCTCATTCGGTTCGATTGCAAATTCATATGTAATTTGTTGATTGATCCATTGATTGCAAAGCACACAAACTTTTCGCCATACGCAACAGCAAGGTCTACAGCAGTAGTCTAAAGAAGGCTTTAGGCAACTTTTTGGAAGTGTTTTTTTTGAAATAGTCATTATTTTGCGAGACCGCTGGAATTGAGAGAAGTTGTTTGATCGCCGCGCTCAGCACTCAGTTTCCGATATTTGAAGTGGTTGCCCGTCCCCCCTCCTTCCGACTTGATCTGAGTATCCCTTGCTGCAATCCACAGTGCTTCAAACGATTTAGCCGCTTCTACACAATGCCCACAGATCATGAGGAAAGTTTTGAGTTTGTAGCTATGTACAACTCAAACTATTCAATTGGTATGGATGTGGGGGGGGGCGAAAAGGCACTTTCCTTTTACTATCAGCGACATAAGTTAACACTTCATTCAGATTCTGGTTGAAATTTCTGCGCATCAACTTCAACACGTACCCATTGCACACGATCACGAAACGCTGCCACAACCTTCTGGACGGGGCAAGCGAGAGATTCCTCACGCAGGTGATTCGGTGCATGAGCTTTAGAGAAGTGTTTGATTTCTCAGCCACTGTACCCAATGAGCTCCGCCAGAATTCGGTAATTTTAGGGCGGTTTGGGGACAGGTGCTACAGATAATACATCTTCTTCAGAGTTCTAATCGCCCTTCAATTCCAGGCGAGAGTTTTTCCAACGCCCTTCGATTCCATGTGCTGGCACCCAATCCTGTAGCAGTACGAAGTTACCAAGATGGTATATACGTCGACATAAAGGCAGGATATTCTTCTCGAGTTGTTCGATGTAATCGTCAGGGTCCACTATTCAATTCGGGGTCCAAGAAGACAATATTGGTCTTCCTATTCCAGGAACTATCGAACGCATAACCATCACCCCGCTTGGCGACTGCGTGAAGATGTATCCTGGGGCTCTTGCCCCTTGTGTCTTGGGAACAGATTTTGGAGCAGACACAGTAGATAACAAAATTATTCAGTACTAGTAAAGTTAAGAGTTAGAGATGCGGCGAAGTATATGAGTTGGCGGGAAAGTTCATGCCATACCTTTTTTGGCCCAAAGTACTTCGCCATTACCTGAAGAGGGGAAACGTACTATGAGCGTTACACAGCAAGGAGTGATCTTTCTATTATTGCCACTCGCTTGACTCCTGCTTCTTCTTCTCTGCAATATGGATAAGAATGCCATCCCGCTACCATCGGCACGATCCTCAAAGTTTCCTCGAACTTTTCTTCGCTCACTTGGCGCAACTAATGCATTAGCTGCAAAATGCAAAATAGACTTGGAGCTGAATAGAAAGATGCCTCATTATCGAGCAACCTTTCCAACGCGAATGCAATGCTTTAAAGCGGGAGGCGCTACAGTTTTGATGACGAAATGAGGTTTGGGTTACCTGTAGACTGAGGGAGCTTATTCCTCGGTCAACCCGTGCGCAAAGCAGCTACAAGTTGTGAGGCGAACCATCGATTAGAGAAAAATATTCAGCACAGTCCGCGTTCAACGTGACAATGTAGCCTACTCCGCCCAAAATAGTTCGAGCCGTCACTTCATGAGGAGAGGTGGTGCTCTCCCCTTGTAAGGCCTAGACTTTGCTCCTTCCAACTGCGAGTTGCCTCCCGTACTCAACCTTATATGGACGAGAAAACCTTCACGACCCGAGCCTACGTCAAAATTGAGATGATGTCCCATCTTGCGTCGCGCCGGTCAGCATTGTGATGCAATGGCATCCATGAGGTGCTCAAAAACTGGCGAGAACCCCGCAGTATTATTGCTGTATAATTTTGACCTTACACGCCTCATCTATAAAAAGAAAGCGTCATTTAGAAAATGTGACAGGATTCAACACAAGTCTATAATTCAGTTTTCCTCTCACCTGTGTCGCCTTAAACGAAATGCGTAATTCTTTGGCTCTATGGCTCCTCTGAAGGAAATGGATGATGAATGTCGTGAAAGCAGTCTAGGCTAGTTCTGTTTCGTGTGATAATTTGTTCCATCGTGACATTAAAGTGAAGTGTTAGTTACAACCTACAATTACCACGTTAACCTACAGTTGAGTCTCGTGTAATATTGGGATGCAATATGACATGTTGCCAGTAAGTACGATCCTGCTTTTTCTTGTCTGATCGAGCAAACCTTGCGCTAATATTCTGTCGCAATTTGATTAATTACTTTTCAGTTTGAGGGCTGTACTATGGTGGACCCTTCCTTACACTCTAGTTCGCCTGCAGACGGTTGGGCGTGTCAGTCAGTATGCGTGTGTCACCCCGTGAAAGCCGTTTCGTGCCTCTTGTTGACACTGCTGCGACAAAGTGGTACAAAAACGAGCTAGTACGAAACAGTAGGACACAGCTATCGTTTTTTTGTCCTTCAACAACTGGTGGAAGGACTGAGTTTGGTTGCGTGCAAACGAGCGGCACTGAACGCCCCGTCGCAGCGAACTACACTATACTTGCATTCTTACACGAATCGCCTTAGATTCTGAAAGTTCGCAGAAGTACAGTCCACGCTGATCATATGGAAGGACCAATCCCACCTTTAGTGTGCCTGAATTCTCTGTTTTATTCATCCTATTAGAGAGAAAGCGGCCGCATTGGGAGGGCACCGGTGGTAGCAAACTCCACCCATTAAAGGAAGAACCGCATTAGTCGGCCATTGATGATGGTTGGAAAAAAAAAAAAAAATTTAGGGGGTTCCATATAGACGACAAGGGGTTGAGTAACTCGACTGTGAACAAAAAAAAGCACAAAAAACATGCCACCTGCCCTAGATAGAACCCCATTTCGATCCCAGTTTGTACGTGCCCAATCAACTCTACCTCCGAAACTACGCCCTCATTGCAGTGATTCACCGATAGATTTATAGGACGTAACAAGTGGGCGATTATCATGCTTTTCTTCCTGAACCATTTTCCACTGGAAATCCGTCATTAGGCAGCAGTCTGGAGGCGGGAGTCACTGAAAAAAGGCGGAGCCACTGAACCTTTATCTGCGTTACGCAGGCCCCTCACATAGAATTTGTCTGCCGGTGGAAACCGGCACAAGGTATGTTCGTCCGCGACCACGTCTAACTCCTGACGCATAATTTTCAATTTCGGATACTTGATCGCGGCCGTGCTACCTGCCAGCGTGAGCTGTGCTTCTATGTTTTTTTTTCAGTTATGCGAGTGAAAGTTTCCAATTAAAATCACTTAGGAGCTTAAAATTCGCTTGCTCCCGCCTCAATAAAATTTTTAAGAGCTGCAACATTTACTCGCTCGCTAGGACTACAACTCACTGTACAAATGGCTACTTCTCCCTGTTTAACACCATCGAGTTCGTGATGCAATTCAATTGGTAAGCGTGAGTTTGAATTGAGAAGCAGGTATTTCAGTTATTACGATTTAGGTATTGCTGGGACGTCGATACATCAGTCTTTGGGATAATTCCAGCATTAATGTGGAATTATATAACAAATAATACGTATGTCGCTGTGGAAAATTTGTGGGAAATACGACCCTCTCTTCCCTGCACTGATACCCCCTTCTCTATCCTACCTATTTCCCAGATTTTTCCCAACTTCCTACGACTTTCCCAGACTTTTCCAATAATTTTCTGGTTTTACCTCAAAATTTTGCTGTCGATCGAGGTCGGGGAGAGGGGGAGGGGAGAAAATAATGCAACCGGGTTTTTACCCGTACAGTTCTTTGAGGCTGGAGGCCTCCTAATGAATGCGTTTCCAACGTTTCCTTTGACATTTTCCCTTCACTACGAGTCTTGGCAAATTTCTCCCATATTTTTACACCATCACCTGCGCTCCTGATCTTACCCGTGGCTTTAAAGGAGCTCGCCTTGTTTGCTGCGGGCCCCAACTGTCATTGGGCTTCAGGTCGAGGGGCTAAGTAAGCTGAAGTCACCTGTGGGGAATCATTGTGAACCCAACTGCCGTCCATTTCAGGTGACTCATATTGTATTTGTGATCTAGGACGTTTCTTGACGCCTTCAGTCTTTGACGGACCGCTCTGAAGTTTGGAAATGGCACAAGCTGCACCAATTTCCTGATATTTACCTTGAATACAAGTAATTTCATGCCAAGCTTTCGTGGTATTGAACGTGAGCAATAGTGACTAGGCACTGATCGCAAATCGCCCCAGACAAACGCCGAGGAAGACCTAGACTCGCGTCGACTCAACCTTATATTTATGTTAGCCTTCATTAGCTTCACAGTCACAACAAAGCATGCTCATCTTCTATATGCTGAAAACTTCGATAATTATCCTCACGAGAATCAAACCCCTCATTTTGTCATGCGAAATATGTAGACGGTGTAGGGTAAACATATGGCAGATGACTGAGAGCGCTCAGCTGGCCTCTTGGTCTGCAGGTCTTTTGTTTTTCGTGAATGCACTAGAATCGAGGACCTCCTTCACCAGATCAGGTCGAGCACTTGGGCAATTTTTATGCCCTACTGACATGGGTCTATCTGGGAGGCTGTGTCCCTTTCCTGCACGGAAGGTGGCTTGGACGGCTACTTCTCTGGCTTGAGAGTGAGTGACTACCGCCAACCTACTTCTCTGCGCTGAGGTGATGTGAAAAGCTCCTCGAGGAGCATTCTCCCACACACTAGTTGGTGGCGGCCACCTAGAGATCAACGTTCTCAATGCAATCATCTTCAGACCTGTGCCTTTGGGCCTAGGTGTTTACTATGTTAGTGCGAAGAAATCTCTATTAAAGGTAGTCCTCCACGACGACTCTAATGAAGGGCTTTGTTCGTGGAGTGAAGTCCTGTAACTTATCTTGCACGGAATTGCTGGGTAAATGAGTAACGTAGACACTCACTTTGGACACTTACCTTGACCCTTCCTGCCTTAGAATCCATCGGATCCAATGAGGATAGTTTATAGCATTGGGGTGCGGCAGTTTCCAGCTAGGTGCAGTAAAAGGCCCAGGCACAAGGAGAGTCGGGACACCATAGGGCTGCAGCTTGATTGGACTGAGTCTTGCTGCGAATGGTGCATGCACAATCCCGCTTGTAATGTCTCTTTCGCCACGGAAAGGTGTGCTGAACCCGGTACATGACTTTCGAGGTGCGATTCAGCACCAGCTCAACCACGTGTGAACCGTCATGACACTGTTCAACAGCTTTCTGGCTAGTTATACTCCCGGTATCAAGGCGTCAACCATCGGGAACCTGCGCGCGAGTAACTCGACCGAGGAAATTGCGCAATTGCTCAAAGGTAAATCGAATGCTGTGGAACGTTTTCAGCTCTCCACTGAACAAATTTCCCCCTATCACGCCGGTGCTTGCCGCTGTTGAAGAAGATCTTCTGATGTTTGGTTCACTTTAAGCCTTCTATCGAACTCCTAAAGGCCATCAGCAGGGGGTCCTCGTGTATGCTATCTTTTGCAAGGTCTCATTACCCAAGCATCGTCTCTTTTCAAACGTTTGTAGTCATTGTGACGCGTCCGCCTTGCTCATTGACGTCAAAGAAAGCTGCATTTAGCGCCTCATAAGGTATGAAATCAGGGCGAAATTAAACAATGGCCACGCGTACCGGAACCCTCTAATTAATCGGTGATCATACAAACGGGGCAGCGACTTATCCGCCCACCTTCCGAGATTACGGATATAAACGCGTGCTCAAAATCATGTAAGCCACTCGTTTACGCACATTGTCGAATCACAATGGGTTTATCGGGCGTACTTTTTAGTGCTAGAAATATCAGATAATCAGAATCCCTTCCAAAGTAGTCGGATCCGCAGGTTGCGATACTTTTCCGAACAATTTGGCAACTTGACAGTGACTAAAGGTGGAAGGTGCTTCAGTTGTCAAATACAGTACGCCACCCAAGCAGACCCTGCCCATCTGGGGATGAGTGTGACAGCGTTGTTCGAGGGGCGCAGTTTGACGACGGGGAGGCAGTTTGTACTACCATCGACTTCGGGTATGTGACAAGAGGATGCGCGATTTCGCGGCGCTGCTTGGGCTGTCGGCGTGCGAGAACGTCACTCTAGCAAAGGCACGCAAGGTTGCCAGGTAGTAGATTGGCGACAACATGCATATTAAGGACCGAAAACAGTGAGGACTGTCTACGATGACGGGGTCTACATGAAGAAGTACGGTGCTCCATTCGACAGGTTAAAACGAGTTATGAAAACGCCGCGCCCATCGCCGCGCCTGCGGTGCGGCAATTAGCGCTCTCTTTAACGATTCCCCATCGCTTGCCCTAGGTTTCGATTTACAAGTCTCAACGACGAACGCTGTGAACGTCTTGTGAAGCTGGAGCAAGCTTAATCTAGTCGCCGATATATGCGTGAAACTGTCAACTCGAATGAAGGCTGGGCCTAGACAGGTCGGCACGTCGATAATAAGTTGCGAAAGCGCAAAATGTCCACCACCCCCACCCCGTCGTCAAAGTGCACCTTTATGAACATATTTGAGGCACGCTACATTCATTCCGTGTAGGATCGGCGACTGTGTTCGCTCAACTGCCTGTTCTCTCATAATTTGTCTACAGCCCCCTCACACGCATATCAGTGTCTCTCCTCAATTGCATGTCTAGTTGAGAAACCTTATTTAGAGCGTCTCCGATGGCTTTCTCCCCTCCTTACTTCATTGGTGAGTCAACCAGCATATCGAGGGAATTGAGCGATCGCTTTGGAAGAAAGAGTTAGAAAGGATGGGAGTCAGTCAGAGGCTGTTTGAGAACCACCGCATATTACGTTTATCGATAAAGCAGTTGTGCGCTGAAGATGGGGGACGTGAGCCAGGGATGGCCCACGAACACACCTTCTCTCAGCTGACGACTCCTTTTTTCTATCGGTACTACTCTGAAGGTTTCGCTCCCTACACACCTGAAAAATGTGCGAACACCCTTTTAGTGGTTCACCTTACAGGATTTTCCTAACATTTTGTGTACGTTGTTCCCCTGCTATAGTATTCCACTAAAATGTTAAAGGGCGCAGTTCGGCGACGGAGGAGGGGGGGGGGGCATTTTGCTTCCCATCGATGTGTCGACCCATCTAGATAGCCTTTTCTTGAGTTGACACGTTTTACCATGGTGGCTAGACGAGCTTGCTCCAGCTTCACAAGTTTCACCAGAGTGAGACTTGTAAACCGGAAGTAGTGAAGCATGAAAGTGCAAAATGCCCCCCCGTCGCCGAACTGCGCCGGCAGATGGCACGATAAACGACAACTAAGGGCACTGTATAGCGCCTCACCAAAGTGCAACGAGATACCCATCGCAGCAACCCGCCCACAAATGGCCGCACCGTCACATCGACGCTGGTCCTCTTATCGCTTCATTTAGTAAGTTTAGTTTAGTAAGTAAATTTAGCAATTAATGAGAAGTGTTGCTACTGATCTATGAACACATGCATGCAGTATCTATCATAGCAATTGTTGGCACGATGCCAAAGGGAAACTCGTCCAAAAAATATCGCTTGCTGGTGCTGGCTTTACTTACCCATGTTTGGTAGGAAGCGGCAAGCTCGGGCTTTGTGGGAATCGGCTAAGCCGTGGTTTGTGGGATCGGCAACTCAACTAATTGTGTGTTATAGACAACAACGCTTAGCCCATCTGCGTCTTTATTTTTTACAGCAGCCTCTAAAATCGCCATCGGATCCTTGAAACATCGACTAATTGTAAGTTGCCGGAGATGGTTTGTGTGCTCTTTTGGATGATTTAATACTGTGAGTCTTTATATGGGTATTAACGATCGGTGTTTCGTCTGAGTATGTTCTAAAGGAATTCACTTTAAAAAGTTTTCTGTTGATTGTGAAAAGAACTAGTACACTCCCGTACTGAACTTCCCGACTGTATGCCAGTCTCATCCTGTTCTGATAAGCTCCGGTCCATATCACAAGAAATATACAATATATGAAGAATCGTGCCATTAGAATCAAATAATTTAAAGCGCCCTAGATCTTTGACCTGCAGAGAAGAAAAGTCTCCGGCTCATCTCTCTCATACTCTCTCTCTCTCTCTCTCTCTCTCTTCTCTCTCTCTCTGCCTCACGAACTAAAGACTATTCAGGCGCTGTTCGGCGACGGGGGGGCATTTTGCACTTTTGCTACTTCCCATCGACGTGTCGACCCATCTAGACAGCCTCTTCTCGAGTTGACAGGTTTTACCATGATGGCTTGACGAGCTTGCTCCAGCTTCACAAGAGTTCACAGGTTTCACCAGAGTGAGACTTGTAAACCGGAACTAGTGAAGCAACGAAAGTGCAAAATGCCCCCCCCCCCGTCGCCGAAACTACGCCGCCCATTCATGTGAAGATTACCGGCCGTTGCGGCCATTCTATGATGTAGAGGCGGATTCTAAGGATGATTGTGTTTTGAAAAGTCGCGCTGAGGGTGCTGTCTGCTGAACAACACACCACACGTCGTCGGTTCACGGGATTGGCTTCCCTTTCCTCTAGACATGTTTACCTTATATGCCTAGGCAAATTGTCATGCATTCAATTATAGTCTGCATTTGAAGTTCTCAATCAGATCTGAATTCGTTTCCATGCATAGTGTCCGAGCGATGTAGGGTTCGGCGCAGTTTGCCGACGGGGGGGGGCATTTTGCACTTTCGTTGCTTCACTAGTTCTGGTTTACAAGTCTCACTCTGGTGAAACCTGTGAACTCTTGTGAAGCTGGAGCAAGCTCGTCAAGCCATCATGGTAAAACCTGTCAACTCGAGAAGAGGCTGTCTAGATGGGTCGACACGTCGATGGGAAGTCGTTAAAGTGCAAAATGCCCCTCCCCCCCCAAACAGCGCTGAAGGGTTCTTCCTCTCACAATCAGTGTTCGTTCATTTTGCAATATGAGAGCATCCACTTCTGCAGAGAAGAAGCGATCAAATTGTTTATTCCTGGAAATAGTCTCAGCTGCAGATCTCATTTCGTCATCACCAATGTGTGTCAACATTTTATTTTCTCTACCTCAAAGAACACCTTGGCCAACCTCTACGCACTTAAGAATACCTTCAGTGAAA
>MU931503.1:0-23565 GCA_036418165.1 Cooperia oncophora
ACGTCAGTGATCAGATTACTACTTTTTACGTGTAGTTGTGATGATGGCGTTTTTCGCTCCTGCAATCACTATTTTATTCTGAAATTCTATCATAATTCTATTATTCTGAGATTTCGTAAAATAAGTTGGGAAAGCATACAATTTTTCTGGTCTGGAGTAAGTTAGAAGTAATTCGGTTCGTTATGTTCATGTAATATTTTCCAACCAGTCGGATCACCCGGCTGCCGCCGGGTGCTCCTCCTTCTTTGTCACGGTATGGTATAATATGGTATACGGTATAATATGGTACCCATTCACGGCACCTATCCCCGATCTAAGCTCAGCCATCCCCCACTCAGCCACCCTAAGGGTCACGTGCAGCTGCTACGTGAATAGCCCGTGCAAAGACTCTGAGTACACTAAATGGTTGTGTTATATTGTGAAGGGTGTTATGACTATCGAAATTATGACTATCAAAACGCTACCACAATTTGATAATGCAATATTACTCGGTTCATTTCCGAAGGCGGTCTATTTCTTTTCTTCTCTTACCACATCTGTAAAGGCCTTATCGCCGCAGTCGCTGCTACTGATCGCGAGATCGTCGCACTCATCTGGTACCTCCTCACCACATCATATCCCACTCACCCTACTGCACGTGGTCACTACCATGTGAGCAGCTAGCGCAACATAGGACACTCCCCCGCCGCTGCTCTTACTACCGCCCTGCTCACATCCAGATTCTAAGCGAGCAGCTCGTGTAATAGCTCAGAGTCTTATATAGCAGAGAGCGATACCACGATCCAAGCAACTTCTTAGTTCGTTGCTGTGACACGGATTACCTTGCAGTTTTGCTAGCAGTTCCTTCTCTTTTCTCTTGCTGCCTGCTCCTACGCTACACACCGCATCGCTGTACCCAGTTTGCCCGATCCAATCCCTCTGCCTCCCTCCCCTGTATGGGCTCAAATCCGACTGAGCACACGCAAGGGAGGAGAACAGGAGAAGAGGTCACTCGGTACCCACTCCCACCTTCCTCACCTCATCCCTTTCCATACTCGCCACTCCCCTCCCCATCTTGCCCCTTGCGCGCGCTCACTACAACTACCACACGAGAAACCCGTGCAATGGCTCGGAGTGTGGTGGTCCTCTTATATAGTGGAAAGTGTTATTATGACCAAAACAACTTTTCAATTCGTAACGGTAACATGGATTAGCCTGCGGTTTTCTTATCGGTTGTTCCCTCCTCCTTTGCTTGCCCCTGCACCCCTTCGGGGCCCTCCCCTCTGCCTCCCTCCCATACACGTGCTCAGCTCCGGCTGAGCACGTGCAGGAGAGGGAGGCAGGGCGACCCGGTACCCCCACCCTGCCCCCGCACGAGCACACGTCCAGCTGCCACGCCAGCAGCTCGTGCAATGGCTCGGAGTGTACCGAATGGTTGTCTTATATAGCGGAGGCTGTTATCACAATCAAATCATTGGACTGCTACATCCTCCCAGTCGGTTACCGGTTTGCCTAGCGGTCGTTTTCGCCTCCAGCGAACTCGAACCCGTGAAGTATTTTGCGGACGGACAGACAAACATACATACATACATACATAACCTACATACATACAAACATACAAACCGACACACAAGTTTACTGGTTTATAGAATGAAAGGATTGCAAATAACTAGAAAGAAGCGTTGTGAGCATTATGAATTCTCTTATGCTGCGCACATACCAAACATTCAGAACCTTTATGTTGAGACGAATGATTTCATAGGTGAAATGTGCACGAAATTTCGGTACATTTCAGTATATGCAAGCGTTTCTGCACAAATCCCGTAGTGGTACAGGCGTAAAGTTTGGTGTTAGGCAGCGTTCAGAATTCGCGAAGCCGTTCGACGCGATCGATGCGCATGCTTTCGACTGCATCGATCGCGTCTAATGCGCGACCAAGGCGCTGCCGTCGCGAAGTCTAAACGCTGCCTTATACGTACGTCCACTGAGGAGTTACAATGGCTGGGCGCCGCTTTGGTTCGGTACGGTAATACTGAATCTAACTTCTTGTTCCGCTCCCTGCCCTTATCTCTGCTATTGCCTCTCGCCCCTTGGCTCTCGCCGCTCTGCATCCATACTCTTTTGGCGCACACGCTGAGCGAATACAATACAGCGCAAAGAATAATAGATCTCTTCCCCTCTCCCCAGCACGTGCCGTTGGGATAGATTATGGGTGACTGGAGGGGGGGGGGGGGAAACAGAGAGGCTGAGGCGGAGAGACGATGGGCATCGATAGAGATAACGGCAGACAGCAGAGGTTAACTGAACCCTCAAGGGGAAGTGTAGCATACGGCCCTAGGTCTCAGATTGCTCCGGCTCACAACAGACGCCTTTCACACTTCTACCCTTTTTATCTGATAAATTCTGTGTAGAGAAACATAAGAGCTTTATCGTATGCCAAGGTGATTGTAGCTTAGGCTGCGCTCCTACTTTGCGTCAACGTACACCAGCTTCAGCGGCTAGGAAACTATAGATATCGATCGAGCAAACGCCAGCGCTTTTACGGGCAAGTTGAGCTCGAGCAAAACTGCCGCGAAAACGCGCATACGCTTGCGCATGCTGTCGGAAAGTATGAAGGCACTCTTATTATTGAGCAAAGGAAAGTATGAAGGCACTCTTATGATTGAGCAGAGAATTTTGAAGTTGACCCGTTTCAAGGGCAACATTCTCTTCATTAGAGTGGGCCAATTAAGCGCGTTAGCATTTCATTTTCATCGTTTGTTCGACTGTTTGGTCTCCCGTTCTTGCCTTCTCTGGTCTCTCGCCAGGACGCTCTGTGTTTCCTCGCTTCTCGATTCTTCCTATGTCCTCCCATTGCTCGAAATCAACCGCGGAAGTGAAGGTCCCTACTACGGACGTTTTGGCAGTTTATCCTGCTCTTCTTTTCCCTGGCGAGTCAGCTAATGTCTTCAAGTTGATGTGTGAATTCCACTTCTCACGGCTCACAATCACGAATGTGCCTCAGTCATTTGCGCCGTGACCAACATAAGACTATGAGACAGAGAAACTTGAATTCATCGTGAATTTTTTTAGGGTCAGGCGGTCGGGGTCAGCTTACCTGCCTGAATGAAAAGGAGAACGAATGCATTGGAAGGAAGCTTCCGAGGAGCATAACAGGTTCATTTATCGAAATTGTGGTATTTTGGTGAAGGGAACTCATGCCGTGCTATTCTTTTGTATTTCAGCAGTGATCAGGCGATCAAGGCGATTTTGGGAGGGCCTCTTCAACCAGGAATCGCAGGAAACTCACGCTAAGACTATTTTATTAATCTTTTTGAGGCTGCTTTCACACTTAAGCACATCCCACTTGCTCTCTTCTCTTACTACACTACTGCTTTTACACTCGAAAAATCTGTGAACGTTTCTCCAATCATGTGCTAACAGGAAAGTGTGAAATGTGAAAGCAGCCCCGCTCCCGTTGTTAAAGGCACATTCTTCGATAAGCGAGTGGGTGGAGACTCACAACTTTTTAAGTCATTTGCGCGTCCATATCCACTATTGAGATGAAGAGTAGGGACGCATTCATGAGGCCTCATTAGCTGTGAGTTCCCGCCCATTTGATTATCATGAAAGGTGTCATTAAGTGGGTTTTCAAACAAGGACTATCATTCAAGGTTAAAAGACAATCTGTTCTCTCTGTGTCACTTCCAGAGATGATTTCGAAATCTTCTTCACTCGATCGAATGGACAATATGCGAGCCTGAACGAAATGTGGGCGCTGCATCTGCGCCAGGTGGGTAATTGACGCGTTCTATCTTGCTTTGAGGAAATCTTTGTTAATATGTGAATGTTGTCAAGGCTCGAAGGGAAAAACGGTAGTATGTTCTAAGTTAACGTTCACACTTCGCGATGACGCACGTCAACGCGCTGCAACGAGCGTCGATACGCTACAGTCGCAACAGCGCTTCAGAGTCATGGACACGAACGCAACCGCAGACGGCTGCCGCCGATAGAGTTCCATCTGCGATTGATGCGCACCGGCCACTGGTAATTTCAAGACGGTATGGGGGGAACGGGATGCTAGATGTTGCCTAGTTACGCAGAACTGTATTCACCGGGGCTGGCTGCCTGCGGCTGCGTTCGCGTCTATAACTCCGAAGCGCTATTATAATTGTAGCGCGTCAACGAGTGTTTCTACGGTTACAGCGCGTCGACGCGCGTCATCGCGATGTAAGAACACTGCCTAAAAGTGGAACCACAGCACCCTAATCTTCTTCCACGCTGCACTTATCTAGCTTTTTGCCGTGCTCGTCATATTATATTTCAATCGTCAGAATGTATCTCAGGATTCGCCACCGATGCGGCTGACCGCAGCGCCAGGACCTGATTGTGGTCCTAAACTCAGCTGTATGTCAAAGAAAGACCAAAGAGGACCGCCAAATCAGCTAGGTTGGTCACTTGCTGGCTTGAGGTCATGATTTCCTCACACTGTCCTGTTAACGAGATGGGGGGGGGAGCAGTTCGCTAATTCATCTTGCTAGTTCCTGCTATCACTTTTCTTACCTTTGTGAGATCTGCAGAGTCTTGTGAAGAGTGAACGAAGCTCATGTTACTGTAGCTCAGAAGAGTTTACGGCTTTCTAGAGGACCAAAAAAATGTCTCACAAAGCGGAGCTGCATCCAATCTCATTCCATTTGAGCATGTTTCTGTGGTGCATATTAGTTAGTTGTACTATTCTAGCAGTTTTCGCCAATCTACCGAAGCCGATACTAGCCTTCCGGAGATGAACTGAAAGGAATTTCCAGTTGTGAAGGAGGCTCACATCACTCAAGTGAGAAGGTTAAAATTTGAGTGATTTGCTGGCTTGAGGTCATGGTTTCTCCAGACTCACCTGTTAACGAGGTGGGGTAGGGGATGGGCATTCTGCTATTCGCTGTTCCTGATATTGGTGAGATCTGTAGAGTCTTGTGAAGTGTGAATGAAGCGTATGCTAGTGCATAGTTTTACAACACTTACGGGTTTCTAAAGGGCCAAAAAATCCACAAAGGGGATCCGCGCCCAATCTTTTCTAGTGTCTTTCTGCGGTTCACATTGCTTATTCTGCTATTCCAGCAGTTTTCGTCAATGTGTCAAGCCAATACTAGCTTTCCGTAGACGAACTGAATTGAAGTCCCAGTCGTGGAGGAGGCTTACATCATCCAGGTGCGAAGTTTATAATTTACTGGAACCATACAATGTTCTTAGTTCGACTTTCCGCGTTTTCGTACACTTCGCATATAACATTTTGTCGCTGTTCCAACGTAGAGCATTTTTATGCAATAGTTCGTCAAATGACGGTAATCCCCATTTTGTGCAGCAACTTCTTTAGAGACAGTTTCTGCGATCAAGTAACCCACAAAATGCCTCCATGCATTTGGTAATCGGGTCCGCACGCATAGAGAGTGTACCATTTTCATCATCAAAAAGGCGAGATAGTAAGGTTACGACGTATTACTTTGTGGCCTCAAATGTTTTCACTCTGCAAGACAACGGCTTACACGCAAAATTATGTGTAAATGTTACCTGCAGCGTCGTATGACAACTTCGTAAGCTCGTCGGAGGGAATCTTGGCTTGTCTTCTCTTTTCCGAGCTTGCTGGTTTTTCTGTTTCCCCGGATACTTTTTTGAAAACAATATTCAGTAAGAGTCCGCTTTGCAAGGCGGGATGCGTTTTGGCGCTGCTTCAGTTCAGCAGTCATGCAGTCGATTTGGTGCGAAAGCTAGTCATGTTTAGCTTACCGCAGTCCTAATTTCGAGCTCAGATTTTTGGAAGCGATTTTCTGTTTCGTTGTTCTTGTTTTTCGCTTTGCTCTTCTTCTTCTAAAACTTAATGGCTTTCAGTACTGGAAGGTGCGAAGAAACGATATGTGAGCCAGCGGCTGCACAGAGGCCACAAGGTGTAGTTGCCAGCGCGTCCGGAGAACTGGTATAGTGAGGCTATGTGGCTGTCAGGTAGGGGCTTTGTGTTCTTGAAAATTCGGCACTATTCACAATTACTACCCCAAAAGTCAAACATTTTTTTTGCTGAAACTTTGCCCACAAAGATTAATTCGGTGTCCTGGCCACGAATATGGGAGGCGGTCGTATGGCGTGCCCGCCAGCTGTCATATTGTTTCTGGGACGCTGCTGGCCGTAATTGCCACCTCCACCGAGCCTCTGCAGCCGTTCTCTTGGATCGGACAACTCGTCCAAGCCACTTATCGCCTTCGATTCTCGTAACCGATCGCCAATACGGGTAAGACGCCAACTTAGACGCTGAATTGCGAACTGATGACCTAAATTCGCACACTCGTCTGTTTGTGGACTATTTTTCGACTTCTTTCTCCCAACCCTCCACTGCGAACCCCTGATACAATTCTGTTACTCGTGAGTTTCGTGCAGGCTTAAATACTTAATTTAAAGGTTAATTGTTTGCTGGAAGAGCATAGTTCATGACCATTATATAATCATGACACATCTTTTCGATTCGCACACAGCTCATTTCTCCTCCTTAAAGATTGCCCGAAAGGTTCCTGACATTTTTTTTTCACCTTTGTGCAACTCTCCGTAATCACCCACCGTTCTGCACCTACAAATAGGAACTTCACATTTTCATTTTTTACCCGGGATTATTCAGACTTTCGTACTTGTTACACAAGTGAGTACGTGAAATACAGTCGTCATCCTTGCACTTGATAGGGGCGTGTCGGCGAGAAGGAGCGTGCACACTGTTTGAAGCCTTCTCAGCCTTTTCGTTGAAACGCGTATGCGACAAAAAGTGATAGAAAACGAGTAACACGAAGGATATAATACAGTAATGTCACTTCCTGGTTCAACGATTGGTGCAGTACGGGTGCGGGCGACCGCGCCGCACGCAGCCGCACTGACATTGACTATCAAGTGCAAGGATGACGATTGTATGTCATGTCGTCACTATAACAGTTCAGCGAGACATTTCTTACTCTTCAGAACTGCTCCGTGGAACCATTTTCGTGTATTCAGCCCCTTAACTGTATTTATGAGTAGAAACTAAAATTCTGACCTTGCTGACGAGTGACATTTCTCATTATTACTGCCATAGGGGAGTGACGGGAAGTGCGACGTTGCTGATTTCGTTTGATATGCCCAAAGGAGACACAAAATCTCCCGTAAATCTTCTCGAAACTCCGTCACTCCCCTATGGCAGTAATTATGAGAAATGTCACTCGTCAGCAGGTCAGAATGTCAGTTCCTACTCATGAATACTGTTAGACTGAGTGTTGAACGAAGGTGTAAAAAAAATTGGGAACTCTCAAGAGTGAGCCTTCACAAGGAAAAAATAAGCTGTGAGTAAACTGTTAAAAAATGTGTCATGATCCTATAATGGTCATGAATCTGTGGCTCTTCCAGCAAGCAGGCAACATGAAAATTAAGTTTTTAGTCAGCTGTACAAAACTTATCACCGATTAATTAACGCCATAGTTGCACATGCAATGAAGAATACTAGTCGATATTCATCATCATAGCTGGAAAAAATACATGAGAAACGAATTGTTTGTCCGAATTGATAGTAGTGGGGTTCGCAATAGAGGACTGGGCGAAAAAGTCGAAACTTAGCTCAAAAGCGGACGAGTGTGCGCAGTCAAAACATCAGTTTACAATGTTGGCGCCTTGCCAGTGTTGGTCAATCAATCACGAGAATCAAGGTGATAAGTGGCTTGGACGAGTTGTCCGATCCAAGAGACGGCTGCAGGGGCTCGGTGGAGGTGGCAATTACGGCCAGCAGCGTCCCAGTTACGGTATGACAGCTGCCAGCCACGCCATCCGTCATACACCCCTGTTCAACTATAACTACCCCAAAAGTCGAACATTTTTTGCTGAAACTTGCCCACAAGGTTAATTCGGTGTCCTGGTCACGAATATAGCAATCGTTTCCCGCACTGGCGTCAAATTGGCGCCTGTTTGGCGCCTGTTTGGCGCCACCATCTTCCTCACCAAAATCTATGTACATTTGCATGGTATGGTTACTTGATGTCCTGATCACGGATGCTGCATTAATTTCCAACTTTGGGGCCACTGGGCGCTGATTTGGCGCCATTTTTAATACCCTTTTTTCATAAAAGTCGATAAAAACTTGCATAATAGGGTTGTTCGATGCCCTGATCACGAATATGACATTTATTTTCCCACAACCAGCGCCATTTAGCGCTTTTCTAAGGCTGAGCCTGGGAGAAGGGTGATTCCCTGTAGGCCAGGCTCAGCCTCAGCAGAGCGCAGATGATCGTAGTGTCTTCCATCAGCGCCAGCGCCAAAATGAATGTGATATTTGTAATCAAGATGTCAAATAACCTCCGTATACAAGTTTTCAGCGGATTTGGTGACCTAGGGTACCTTGGCGCCGGCGCCTGTGGCGCGGGCGCCAGGCAGTTTCGGGCGGAGCGGATGTGATATTCGTGTTCAGGAGGTCAAACTACCCCTGGGGACAAGTTTTCAGCGAATTCGGTGATTTAGGGTTTTTGGCGCCGGCGCCTGTGGCGCGGGCGCCAGGCAGTTTCAAACCAAGTATGTGATATTCGTGTTCTTAAGGCCATTACCCCTAGGACTCAACTTTTAGCCAAATCTACCCCGTAGAAAAAAATCGATCAGAATCCGGCCTGTTTCCGGAAAATCAGGGTAGTATTAGTTGAATAGTGCCCCCTATTCTTCTTCTACGCTGTGATTATCTAGATTTTTTGTATTGCTTATTCACCCAATCGATTAACTCGTTCAAGTGTATTTCAGGCAGTCACCAACGATGCGCCTGACCGCAGCCCCGGCGAGCTGATTGTGATCCTAAATTCAGCTGTATGTCATCATCACCACAGAGGGCCGCCAAATAAGCATAGGTTGGTCGTTTGCTGGGTTGAGGCCATGGTTTCTTCATTGCTCACCTGTTAATGAGGTGGGGGGGAGGGGTTTTGCTATTTTGCTGATTCCTAATTATGGTGAGATCTGTAGTCTTGTGAAGAGTGAACGAAGCTCATGCTATTGCATAGCTTTACACGAGTTTAGGAGTCTTTAGAGGACTAAAGAATGTCTCTCAAAGCGGAACTGCGAACAATCCTGCTCCATTGAAGCAAGTTTCTCTCGTTCATATTGGTCAATTCTACTATTCCAGCAGCTGTCGTCAATCTGTCAAAGCCGAAATGTTCCATACGAGCTAATTAGAGTCCCAGTCGTGGAGGAGGCCCACATCATCCAGGTGAGAAGTTTATAATTTACTGGAACCATACAATGTTCTTAGTTCGACTTTCCGCGTTTTCGTACACTTCGCATATAACATTTTGTCGCTGTTCCAACGTAGAGCATTTTTATGCAATAGTTCGTCAGATGACGGTAATCCCCATTTTGTGCAGCAACTTCTTTAGAGACAGTTTCTGCGATCGAGTGACCCCGCAAAATGTCTCCATGCGTTTGGTAATTGAGTCCGCACTCGCCGAGATGTGTACCATTTTCACCAGTCGAAAAGCGCGATAAAGAGATTGCGGACGTATTACTTTTGTGGCCTTTATTCTTCAAGCACAGAATTACGTGTAAATGTCACCTGCAGGGTCGTAGGACGATCTAGTGTCGAAGGGAATCTCGGCTGTATTCTGTCCTTTGCAAGCTTGCTGGTTGTTCTGCTTCCTCGAACACCTTTTCGAAAACAATAACTCAGTAACAGCACACTTCACAAGGCGAGATGACTTTTGTCGCTGCTTCAATTAAGCATCCATGCAGTTTATTTGATGCGAAAGCTAGTCGTGTATAGCTTGCCATAGTTCGAATTTTAAGACCATATTTTTCAAAAGCGGTTTTCTGTTCCCTTGCACTTGGTTTTTCGTTTTGCTCTTTTGAAACGTAATGGCTTTCAGCACTGGCAGGTGCGAAGAAACGATATGTGAGCCAGGGACTGCACAGAAGCCGCAAGGTGTCGAGTTGGCAGCACATCCGAGGAACTCGTACAGTGAGGCTGCGTGACTGTCAGGTAAGGGTATTGTTCATGGCGATCTCGAGGTTTTCTCTGCTTTACTCTTTGGTAGTCTCTTGTCCTTGAAACTGAACACCCACTACCCCTAATACTTGGACGCGAGCACTGTTTTTAAGACTGGATTGTTGCGGTGTGTCGAGTCCACTAGCCAGAAAATATTAGTACAGTCATTATCTATGAAGTCAGTAAAGGCGTGTCAGTGGCAAGAGGATTTTGACGTGGCGTCACTCTGTTTTCCTTCAGTCACTGCACTGGAGGCCTTCATCGAGTGGAGGAAAAGAAGTTGGCGCCACGCTTAACCCTCGTACAGCTGAGAAGCCCTGACTGACTGCAGTGATAACGGCTGTAACCAGTTTGCTCCCGTCTCTGCAACATGATTTATGATTTACCAGTCGGATCGCCCGGCTGACGCCGAGCTCTCCTCCTTCTTTTTAGCTCGGCTTCGCCGAGCTGGCCTGGCTTCGCCAGGCGCACATCATGACGGGATGGAATTTGTTAATTGCCTGAGCTGCTCATATTGCGCGCTAGTGGTCGAATCATAATAGACAGAGTAACCTAGCGAAATCTGCACCCCCTCATAAAGGGCGTGCTGGTTTCGGCCATAACGCCCATTCTATACGTAGATCTTAGAAGTAGATAGGAAGTACAGAATATGTGTTGCACAGTAGATGAACACATTCCGTTTTTATTACCTGCATCACAACACCAACGACTGTCATTAACATGCAATCCACCTGCTAAGGTTGCATGAATGGCTGCAGATGACAATATTTAGGCTGCGTTCATTGAATATCTTACAAACTACTTCGTTATTCGTTCTCATCAGTGATTAAAAGTTGAAAAGCAAAAAAAAGTTAAATACTCACTGAACGCATAAAGTGTGTTCCAATATTGGAGTTTTTGATTTTTCCAAACTTCCTGTTTCAGGCGAAGTATATACCCCCCTCCAGCATTTGACTGAGCAACAACTGCATCGTTTTCTATCAGACCCTATCAGTTATCATTTCCTGTCACCCGCCGTCGCCTTCTCCACCTTCCCCTTGATACCATTTGCTGAAATCAACGCCTAACTGATGCTATGTACCGCGTTATGAAGTATGTTGTCACTCTAACTCCCCTTATCAGCAGCTAGCAGTTCTTGTCACCCACATATTCCTGTGCCGTAACCTATATCATACCTTGGAACAAACGCCCCAGTGTTCCAGTCGGACCGTCCCCTCTGCTTCCTTCCCTTGCGCATGCTCAGATCGGGCTGAGCACGCGCAGGGGAAGGAAGCAGAGGGGGGGGGCACTGGGCGTCCCCCCTCCCTCGGCTCCACCCCACCCTGCCCCCGCACGAGCACACGTCCAGCTGCCACGCCAGCAGCTCGTGCAATGGCTCGGAGCGTACCGAATGGTTGTCTTATATAGCGGAGGCCGATATCACGATCAAAACATTGGATTGATACTTCCGCACCGATTTGCCTGTTTGCCTAGCGGTCGTTTTCGCCTCCAGCGAACCCGTGAAGCATTTTGCGGACGGACAGACATACAAACATACTTACATACATACATACCGACAAACCGACACACAAAGTTTCTGCTTTATAGAATAGAAGGATTATCGGCAAACTAGTTACAATGGTCGAGGTAAATAACATTGTATAAGAACAAAACTCCGATAAGGTAAAAAAACACTCATGGTCATACAAGAGATATAGCTGCGAAGCAATGAGTGGAGAGGTAGTCAGCGCAGAAGGGCAGTGGGCCGCCAACACTGCAAGTCCATAGATGCTCATGATAACGCTAGGCCTCGTTCATAGTTTGCGTCAGAGCAGGGCAGCCTTTTCGAACGCACGCTAACCAGCGCCTAGGAAAGTATAGATATCGATCTAGCGACCGCCAGCGTATGCCCATGTACAGCAGCGTTTTCGCAAGCAGTATTGCTCAAGCTCAAAATGCCCGCGAAAACGCTGGCGTACGCTGGCTCACTCTGGCACTCGCTGGATCGATGTTTATACTTTCCTAATAGCTGACTGGCGTACGCCCGAAAAGCTGACGCAAAGTATTAACGCAGTCTCAATCTCAGCGTACCACTGCGGTTAGAAGTATGTGCAGCCAACTATGCGTTTTGAAGGTAGTTGTACACTCTCTGGAAGCCTACATCTTCCACTGACTTCAGTTATTTACAGTAATGGAATGCGGTAAGCTTCACTCGAGCGCTGTCATGCAAATTTCGGGCTTTTGGGAATGGCGGTTTGTTCGGGAGTCGTCACGGAAATGCTGAACGGAAAAGGTACTTTCTCGCAAATTATCCCTTTTTCTGACTCTCAAGGACCAATCCAGGCCTTGATTCCTCTCAATGAATCGTCCAAATTATTCAGGCGATGTTGATTCTCGATACGTCAATACTCTGGATGTCTTCAATCGCCGACAATGTGCTTTGTATGCCTTTTTATTGTACTAGGGTAAGTGACAGGTATGGGCGCCTCAGACGGGGAAGGGGGGGGGGTAGAGTATTTTCGACTTCTTTCGTCTGGATACTTATCAATTTAGGCTTGTAGTACCCAAAATCTTACTAGAAATGCAGAAATCAATCAGTATGTCTAATTTCTTGATTTTAACAATTTCATTTAGTTGTAAAATTGTCAAAGAAGTATCGTAATTAGTAGAAATTGCATTGAAAAGTTTACTTTCGGAAATTCCAGTCTTTTCTTTCCTAAACAAAAACTGCTAGTGAAATGTTCCATGACAAGGTTTTTCAAGTCGTTCCCGCTGATATGTTTGTTGCTTAATTGTTCGCTTCACGTTCTCTTTATACTACAGAAAGTCACCAAAACTTTTGCTTTTTTCAAGGTTAGGGCTATTTTCGCAAAGGTAGGGTATGAACGGCAGTGGAAAGGTTTTTTCTCCTGATTTCCCACCCACTCTCGTTTAAATGCGAACTAATCGGCCAATCCCTGCAAGTCAGTTACCCATTTCTCGGTCTACATAGTGCCTTTTTCTCCGACCAGGCGTATTCTACATTAGGAATTCGCTGTGGTCGTAATTGGTCGGTGGACGAAAGGGGTGGGGGGGGGGAAGAGAGGGGGGGGTCGTTTTTGGTCTGTAAAAATTTACTTCTTTGATAGTTGATTTTTTAATTCGCGCGCGCTGTTCCTACCATTGGTAAAATTGCAATGGAAGGGAGAGGGGTCCTTATTTGCCGCAAGGGGAAATTTTTCGCTTTTTGACTTTTCGAGGGGTTTCCCATTTCACTGGGCCGCTCGACGGCTAAAATTTTTGGAAAAGTGGAAAATTTTTGGGAAGTTTCGGAAAATGTGTTAGAGGAGACTGGGGATGGCTGGAAGTTGGGGAAGGGGGGAGGTCGTAGCAGAGGACAAGATTGGGAAAAGGGGTAGTCGTTTTTTTGGAAATTTCCCAGCGGGAGAACGTGCGCTGTTCTCGGCACAAAATCTCAAGGTAAGGGGAGTCTTGTTGACGTGAACTGCCTCCTTCGATTTGTTGTCCATTTGCCGCCTTTTTTCGAGATTATTTCTAAAAAAAGCAGCATTCTTCAAGTTTCCAATCTGAGAGGCGAAAATACGCCGAAGTAGCTACTTTTTCCTGTGTCCATGACGGAGGTAAGGGGGACTTTTCTTTCTCTTCATTGCCCCCTATTTTTAATTCCGTGGTGATGCACTTTTAGTCTTGTCAAAAGGTCCCCACTCTGATCGATGTGCAACATTTTTTGATTAATAGTATTTCGCAATTTAAGGCTACAAGGTGGGGAATAATGGTCGGCGAAATACGCTTGGGATGGGTAAGGCTGTTCATACCTTGCTTCAGCTTCGCCAGCGGCCTCTGGCGACTACGATCTAGCAAACGCAGCGTTTTCGCAACTTTCGAATTTGAACAAAACTGCTCCGGAGCAAAACTGCTTCAAAAGGCTGCTGTACGCTGGTGGCCGCTGGTGGACGCTGACGCAAAGTATGAACGCAATCTAATCGTTTAGTGTAACTAAAACCGGCATCTGAGGCGCCCGTACTTATCAGACCACGTGCATACCGTATTGTATTGTATTGCTCAATATGTATTACCCACTCTAAGTTTTTCAGAATAACGCAGAAGGGCGTGTACCTTCTGAGAATATGACCCCTGGGTATTGAATCCCCGCGTGATGTTTCCTGCTGATGGACTCGACTCATCGAGGTCCGCAGGATGCTGTGCCTTGAAGTGCGGGGAATATTCCTTGAGAGTTACTACCTTTTCCAATTCAGCTGGGCCGACTCATTAGCGCACGGTGCTCATGACAGCCGCACTGGCAGGGGAATCGCTTTGGGAAGAGACACCCAGTAAGGCTTTAGAGGTGCAATTCCAGTACTGTGAAAAAACTGCAGTTGAATTTCTGAGTTCGGGTCCTGCCATGCATTTCCTTGTCGAAATTTCGCACCCACCAAGTGTCGCAAGCTTTATCGATCTCTCAGTTGGCAAAGGGAAGAGCAGATATTGAAACTTTTGGTCTCTATCTCTTGTGCTCCCATAATATGGCCCCTTCCATCATATCTGGCAGAGTAGAGTGCTAGTAAACTAGTAGTTAGTGAGTCAACAACAGTACTGATAGCTTACATTTCGATTTCGTAGTGAAATCCATGGGATTATCGCATGTTTTGGTCAGTAATTGCTCTTTGGCAGTAGTGGTGAGCTTCCGGATGCTCTTAGGAACTTTGCGCTGCTCACATGGAGGCGGGACCAACTTGGTACCGATTACAGAGTGATCATGGATTAGCAGGCAGTTCACTGAATCAGTTGAGGTTGCATTTTAAAGCCGCTCTTTGGTTTCAAAAGTAGAGTTTATGGGAGTGTTGCTTGCAACATACTTCTCGAAAGTTTTGAGGACAAGTGCTTACTGGCTGTACACGGGAAAAGCCGTGACCGTTCTATGCAGTGATTTACATTGAAAAAGCTTGAGATTGCAGCAAAAATCGTTTAGTGGTATTGCTTTGAGAAATCACTGAAGATGCACTGAGAACAGGAACCCAGGCTGGTTTGCTTGAGTCCGATTTCTAGAACGTTCTGCTAAACTGGTCATGACATTACTACACATCAAGCCTCCGGCTACTGTCATGTGCTTCCAGTGCAGTGAGTTGTTTCTTTTGAAAAATTCAGATGAAAGCACAGAAATTTTCAGAGCTTCCTTAAATTGCTTTGAAACACATTTCTTCTAAAATGTTTCCGTAATCTTTGACATAGAGTAGAAGCTAGAAGTATTTCTCAACATACTTTCCATTTCTACTTTTTGGCTTTTTGGATAAATTGGACAGGTCACAGAAAAGTTCAGCCTGCACAAATGTAGGCATAGCCTCCCCCCCCCCTCCCCCGATGTAGGATAGGCTTTCCTTATAGCTCCAATAATAGTACAAATGGGAAGCGATCCTGAATGACTCATTCATCTTAGATCGTGTTCATACTTCGCGACTCAAGCGATTTCCGAAATTCCTGATCGTTTGGCAGCGCGTACTCAGGTTTAACATCAGGAAGACCGAGTACTTGACGATTGAGCCAACGAGACGGACTTCATGAAAATTGATGGCATTGAACTCATTCGTACAAGAAGCTTCAAGTCTCTTAGATGAGGAATTCGGGATGGCAGTAAGACATCAGAGGCCAGCTCGCATGTGAGTGGAGCGTTGGCTAAATGGCGCCCCATGACTGATATTCTCCGTGACAAAACGATACCGATGGCACTGAGCTGACTCCTACAAGAACATTTAGGCAGCGTCTCATATCAAAGATCTGTAGGACTGTGGTTAGACCAGTAGCGTTTATGGGGGACCGACCTGCGACCAAAGAAGCTGAGCTGTGATGGTGGTGAAAATGTCACGTTGGAAGGCCGATCTCGCGCCTTCGGATTGGATTCTAAACAATGACATACGCAAGATGTTGGCGTACCTCCGATAACTTACAGAATGCTAGCACCTCGTCTGCGATGGTAGGGCTACGTACCCAGCGCGAAGGCGGCCGCCGTCTGTAAGACTTGTTTTAAGCTAGACGTGCTTGCTAAAAACGCCCCCAAGGACGCCGCTAGCAACGCTGACTCGATCTGCTGCCCCGATTTTAAGATAGATAGCAACCACTCAGATCAGGTATTCAGTCCGGAGAAATGACGTCACAAAATCGGAAGAGCGGACCCCTCCCCACAGAGTGGGACAAGTGCTGTAAAATGAGAAGAAGAGCGATTGGGTTGTCTGGAACAGCGTTCCACAGAACAAGTCTAATTAGTCCACTTTATTGGTGCCAAATGGCTGCTACTTGGTGTCAAACGATTCTCCTGGAGGGAGGAATCAGACGACTGGAGCTCAAAAGAAATATTCTGCTGTTAACGTTTTACCAATTCATTGGTTATCAATGCTCAGATGTTCTTAGATGTTGCATGAGCAGCGCAACTCTGAACGAAACAGATGAAGTGTTCTTCCCGATTGACGCTGCTCACCCACATGTCGCGGCTTTATTCAGATGGAATTTCGCAGTATGAACTGTTCTTCCTGTCCCACGTAGTTCAGACTTCTTCGGGACTTGTTCGTCCGCGTGTCCTTGGCCACTTCCGACAGCGAGAAGATCATTCATCGACCCGATCTACAGCTACCAAGTTATTGTGCAGTCGAGCCTTTTCCCAGAATTCGTGAGCCTAGACAGAAATGGAGAAAAGTGCTTCAAAATACTTAATCGTATACGGCGGATTCATTCACAAGTTTGCTGCACTTATTTTGTTCCCCTTATACCCTTTGATCCGAGTTATTATAGACCCCAAAGAAGCTTGCGGAGTTACCAGGTATATTCTTCTTCTGCGGATTCCCTGGAGTGTCCAATTGGCTGTACTTCCTTGTAGTGCCCAATTTATTCAAAAAAGCAGAAACGAAATCAGGAGGTATGTTGAAGAGGAAAATATTAGGTCATCTCATTCAAAATGTGGTGCCGAATGGACTATGGCTGGGAACAGAAAATCTGCGGCCAAGGGTCGCTGTTTATTGGGAGTTCGTACCTTCAGCTACGCATGTGCAAATCTTGGTCTACATGTCCGAGGGAGGAGAATTCGAGAAACGGGAAAAAATTAGAGTCGTCAAAATCAGCATTGGATTTTCGAATTGGACTTCACACGAAGAGACTGGGCTGCTCACATCATCCGCGAGTTGGTCCAGTAGTCGCGCAGAATTCGCGAGTTCTCAGAGCATAATTTGGAAGATTTGGTGCAGAAGTCCAGAGAAGGAAGAATACATAAATGTTTCGACTGAGAAGGGCTCCGACCGCCCCTGAATACTTGTCCTGCTGAGGAAAAGCGAGTGGATGAAGTCAAGCGTCGAATGTCTGATCACAGAAACTGGACCACCGGATCCCTATCAAGCTTCCCTGCGAGACAAACGTTCTTGCTGCTACTGCTGCCGAGTTACACCAGATAAACTGAGGACGGCTAAGAGTAGTATGTTTGGATGCCTTATTTTCTTACAGAAGCACGAACGGATTTGTAGGGGACTTTTTTCTTTAGGAGCAGATTTGGCTGGAACTTGTCCCTCGGCAGAGCTTAACCTCCCAGACAAGAGATCACATCCGCTTAGCCTGAAACCGACAGGCGCCCGCATTACAGAAGACCGCATCATGTGCCCATTTCAATTCCGGTACGTGTACCGCTGAATCTAGGCGATTTCTTGCCGAGCGGTGTGCTAGGGCCATTGGTGAAACACAGGCAAGAAGGAGCGGTACCCTTTCTGGCTGTCTACAGAATGATCCCTCCCTTTGCTTGGGTTCAACTATAGCAGGGTGGGAAATGACAATGTTGGGGAAAGGGTGCAGACGAGCACAAGCAGACCGCGCTTTCACGTGTACCCTCATCCCTTTCCTTCATGCTTATGTCCCTTGGCACTCCATGCAGATGCAATATTCCTGATCAGGGGTCAAACAGCCCTCAAGTACAATGTTCCAGCAAATTCGATGGTTCAGGGCATTTTCCTGCCGGTGCCTGCCAGGCGGTTTCTGTCCGTGTACCAGAAGTCGACGTACCCCTGGGGACAATTTTTCAGCCAAATCTGCCCTCGGAAAAAAGTCGGTAGAAAAACTATCCTGATTTCGGTAGATCGGGGCAGTAAAGGGTGAACATTTCCTTTGTCCGAGAAAATTTGCTGCATTTTTTACATGCAAAAACGCCCCTTTCTTTCGGCAAGTGTGAGTTATGACCAGCGATGGAACACCATTTGACGTCGGGAATTTTTAGCCATTATTCTCACAAAGTGCATCCTACAACACGTCGCAAGGCGTACGCCAGAAGTGTACACATGTTTGAAGCGCTGTTGTTCTATCGGGACTAGCACCAGGGGTAGGAGAGCAGGACGTTCTTGAGGGAAAGGGGATTTTATTTTGCAAAATTTCTCCTCAGCGGCAGGAAATGCCCTGAACAGCAGAGATATTTCGGCAGAAGCGGAAATTTCTTGACAATCAAAATTCACGGAGCAGGACGCAAACTCATCTGTTGCGCGTGGGCGGGTGGCTTGATCCTTCCTGGACAGTATTTGTGTGGACATGCACGGCTGCGTAGTGACATGCAGGGCATCTCCTAACTTTAGGGAGAGTCCTTGCGAAATGCGACCCACTCCCCGCAGAATTTTCTTATGTGGTATGACCCCGTTTGACATAATCTATTCTACCTACCACGTTCCTAGAGTATACCAACTTCCTACCACTTTTCCAGAGTTTTTGAACATTTTTTTCTCAAGAGTCTCCAGCACTCCTCAGTTCTTCCCCCCCCCCCCCTCCTTCTAAAAAAAGATTGCCGTTGAGCGCAAAAGGTAGGGTATAAAGCACTAGAACCTCAAAATAGAAAGAGCCTAGAAAACCTAGAAAACTTAGGTTTTTCAGCGAGAGTGCGAATCGCCTTCCTTTAGCCACCAGATAAGGTCCCCTTGCTGAGAATCAACAGTCTACGACGTGCTCTGTCCTGCTCAGGCTATACCAGGACTGCCTTGGAATGTTTCGTGTTGGTAAACCTGAAGACACATCTGCGTTTAAAAGTCGGAGACATCGAGAGCCAAGTGAAGTTTGTGTGCTTCTCGAATAGCACGTGAAGAAATGAGCGGTGAAAAACGCGTCAAATAGAGCCTTTCTTGTTCCAAACGAATTCTGAAGCTTTGGATTGAAGTTGATGTAATAATAGTGCACTTGTCGGGATGAGGGGGCATAAGATCCACGTTCACGTCTCGGCTGAGGCAAAACTCTTCGCTCACAACTAACCATTTTTGGGATAAGGGATAACTTTCCTTGAAAATTATAGGGGTAGTACAGTAGCTCAATGCCCCCGCGTCTATCAACGTTTCACGGAGACGGCGTTCAACAACATACAAGCGTTCTTTTTCTGCTTCAGACGGTCATCACATTCGTCTTCGTGAAACGTGACTATTCTGAAGACTGAAGGGGAAATTTCCCTGAATCGGCACTTACGTCAAGCTTAACGAACAGGATACAGCTTCGTTGTGCGAAACCCATAGGGGGGTCGTACTTGGCCGCTGGGGGGGGGGGGTCGTAATCTCAAGGGTCACTCAGAGCCGGGCAATGCTTCGACATTTCAGTTGATAGTGGGAGTGGAGCTATGGAAGTCAAGATGTTAAAAAAAATGAAAATTATTATGAGTGTATTCTTTACAGATTTAACTGCTACGTTTAACAGCCCTCTTTTCATGCGAAATCCCCAAAAATGGGTTCGTACTTGGCCGCGGGGGACGTGGGGAGTATCGCAAAAGTAGGCTCGCTAGGCATCAAACAGTACAAAAGTGTCATTGCTAAGTTTGATGGAACGGACGGAAAGCTGCAGAAGACCCGGATGTAAATAGGACTACAAAATAATAAAAAAAATTCATTAGCAATATAGCAAGAATAGCAAGAATAAATAAATAAATAGTAAATATCATGAATAGCGTAAGTACGTAGATGACTAAATAATACGTCTCAAACAGATTCGTGCGTATTGTCCTTTCCAAACCCTAAACAAACATCTGCTTGCATGGATAAAAGCACCTGAAATCAGAATTTACACCTTTCCACCACCTCTGCGTAGGAGCGTAATGCACGGCGCACACTCGGACCAAATCGATCAGTGATAGCCGAGCTCCTCTTTCACTCATTTGAAGGGAAATATGTGTTTGAAGGCACACTGAAGTTTCCGAAGGTGTATCCTCACAATGGCACAGAAGGAGTCGATTTTTCGGGTGGGTCAGAGGGTAGCGCGTCTGTGACCCATCTAAAATATCTCCTGAACTAGCGGGTCTTCAGGAAAACTGTAAAGCTTATTGGAAAGAGAAAAGATAGGGCGGTTTCAAGACGATTTTAATCCTGATGAAATTGCGTTCGAAATAAGTAATCCTCGTGTGAAGCATAAAAACCCCTAGCCGATCCGAAACCCATCCGAAATATTTCACGAACGGAGGAAACATTCAGATTGCAACTGGGTAGAAAACGCAACAGTAGGAACATTCCCGTTGCATGCTGCTAACCATTCATCAAAAGCCGCGCCCTTCAAAGAGATAAAACCCCAGGACGTTGGCAGGCCCAACAACCGCGCTCCAATGACGTTTTTCCAATGAAAGCGGTCGCAACGTTGCGATCGATAATAGCCAAGTATAGAACGATATACTGCCGCCTGGTTATCCTTTTTTCATTTGGCTCTGCATTTTTTGTATTTTCCATGTTTCGCTTTGTTGTGTCGTGCATGTTTTCATTATTTCCCCGTCACCATTCATTGAATGCACATCTGGGCCCTGACACGCTCACCTTGGGGCTATTTTTTTCACCAATTTAGCTCATCAATGATCACCATTAGTCGCTGTTTCGATTGTGTTCCTTGTTACAAGTTGCATGTCATACATGGTTGTCGAACGACGAGTTTTATTTTGAATCCTAAGACAAAATTGTAGGTAATGCGAGGCTGTTGTTCAGCCTCATATTGCATGAGGCTGAAACAGCCTTTTATTGCCTGGATTTTAGAGCAGAGTCCGCCTTTCGAAAATCCAGATTCCATTTCAGGAAGCCATTTGTGGTGAACATGCATCTGGTTGTCAGTTAGAGCAGGAGGGGGGGGGGTCGTATCTGGACCCTCTTCGAGGGGGGGGGGTCGTACCCACACCGCCATTTCGCACATCCCCATGCTGTCTGTTAAAGGCACAGTTCGCGACCGCAAATTGCGGGAAACGGAACTCAAATAGGCACAAAAAAGTGCTAAGTATCTGATTAGCGGAGAAAAGCAGCAGAAAAAGCAGTCCGAAATGTTATAGAGAAAGATAACATAGTGGCTACTAGCTAGTAGCTAGCAGCCGGTGAGGGTCGGCATGGGCCTAAGGGGTGTCCATGGGCCTAATTAGTCAGCTTCTAGCGGAGTTCTTGCCGTTTTTCACATTTTGAAAGTAGCGCAGCCTCAAAAATCGCCTTCCGGATCGTCCGACACATTTGAGAGGTCATAGCCTTATTTTTTCGCGGAATGTGCCTTTAACGAAACATTGAGCACGCTTCAAATTCCAACATCACACCTGCAATTTCGGGAAAAAAAATGGGAAATTCCGACCTACGTAAGTATTTTGTGCGCAGTTCGGTTTGGGGGGGGCACAAAGTGGTACTCTGCTAAGTATACAGGGGGGCCCAAAAAAAGTCACTTTGCTTCATTGACTTTCGAGGCGCTATAAGTTACACTTTATAAATTCTGATCGGACATTTCTACCACCATATTAAAGAGCATATTAAATACTATTATGCACTCCGCCACAGCCTTCTGGAGGAGCGCCATACTCATCTGTGAGCACAACTCCGTGTGGTTTCGGATCCAGCCAGCCGTTCGGAGAATGAAGCCATTCTTCAAGGCATACGCATACGTTGGAGCTTTTGTACGAAAATCAGCTCCGTGAAGCAATAACGAAGAAATCAAGAAATCAGAATCCAAGAATGGGCACTGTTTACGCTTTACAGCCCAGCCCGATCATCGAAAATCTGGTCAGTTTTGACCGACTTTTATTTCTGTGGGCAGAAATGGCTAAACAATTGTTTCCAGGAGTAGTTTGAGCTCCTGAATACGAATGTCACATCCGCTCGGGTCAAAACCTCCTGGCGCTCACGCCACAGGCGCAGGCGCCAGGATACCCCAAATCATCAGTGACCGTAGCGCGGTCACCAAGAGATTTTCGGCCAAGCGGATGTGTTATTCGTATTCAGGAGGTTAAACTACCCCAGCAGACAACATCCGAGCTAAGTCTGTCCACGGAGAAAAAACTCGGTCAAAAACTGGCTCGATTCCGGATGATTGGGGCAGATAAGACGAATCTGGTCCCAGACGAATCTGGTACCAATTCACCGCCCCCGGAGGGTAGAAGGCTTGGTTGGCCTGGGCTGATGTCGACCCGGGATTCGAACCCGGCGCCGCGCAAGAAACCCGGCGCCGCGGAAATGGGATAAACGCGAGGAAAACACGACCCACCACTTCTTTTTCCTACTTACCACTTTACTAGATCTTCCCAACTTCCTATCAATCTAAAGTTCTCCGAGAATTGTCCTACTTTTCCCAGAAGTATTCCGTCGAGCCGGGGAGTGGGGGAGGATAAGGGTATATAACCCATGCGAAAAAGGAGAAAGTTGCGAAAAAGTCAGCAACCGGGACTCATTTAGAGAGGTCATCCTGCCGTCGAGCTAGTTCTACTTATCCATCCATGAGACGGGCAAGACAGTAGAATTCACCGCGTCGTCGCGCGTGGCGTCAAATTGACACACTCATTGTTGAAGTGTGTCAATTTGTCAAGAGATGCAGCGAAATTTAAGAATTCAGTAAGAGGCACGACTCCATGCCGATATTATCAGGTTGTCCGGAGAGTTCTCAGCGTTTTGAGTGTTTCACTTTAAACGATCATAACTTTCTTAATACTCATCGGATTTAATCGAAATAAGCACCGTTCGAATCAGCACACTTTTGCCAATGTGACACCAGTCGATAAATCCCATCAAAGAAAAAACTGGGTGGTCGAGAATCCACGAAGTCCATGAAGGTATTTTCCAGCAAGGAAGTTCTGAAAATGTTAGAAAAGGTGATAGTCGGTTGGCGAAAGGTCTGAAGAATATGGCGGTTGAGGTAGAACTTCAACCCCTTCGTTCAATTTATGGATAGTGATTTGTGAAACGTGTGGGCGGGCGTTGTCATGCAAAGGAATCGGACCCTTTCTGTTGACAAGTGCTGGCTGCAGCTGACAAAATTTTCGGTACATTTCGTCGATTTCTTCACAGTAGGACTCTGCTGTGATGGTTTGGCCTGGTGATAAAAAGTTATAGTGGATCACACCAGCCGATGACCACCAAGCCGTGACCAGAATCTTTTTTTCGTGAGGGTTCGGCTTTGAAAATTACCTCGGTGGTTCGTCGAAATCCAACCACTGTCCGGAACGTCTCCTGTTATCATACACCAGTCGGATCGGCCGGCTTCGCCGGCCGATCCTCCTTCCGCGTGTGAAGTGGGTCCCTGTGAGAAGTTTTCCATGTGAGGGAGGGCCAGTCGGACGAATGGTCGAAAGAAATATTATTTTGAGAATTACCGCACTTTACCGTTTCACTTCTAGTATATACCCCCCCTAA
>MU931504.1:0-11650 GCA_036418165.1 Cooperia oncophora
GGACCGTTACAAGTCGTTAAATACTCGTACTAGCCGTACTGGAGTTGTGGGTAGGCACGTCACACGCTAGCGTTTATTCTATGCTTGAGAGGAACAGGGGTTCTATCCAGTTGTGAAGGATATAGGGGCCGTATCTGGTTTGGTAACAATTTTCCTTATTGACAATTCTCCCGTTCCAGTCACGCCCTATGCACCCTCAACGATTCTCTGTTTCTGTATTTCTTATAGATGATCGGGTGGTCGTTTTACCTGTTTTCTAGCCGTTTAATGATCGACTTATGAGGTGGGGGGGGTATTAATGAAGAAAACTTTCTTTAGCCCCAATAGCGTACCGAATGGTACTGCTGCTCAGCACGTCATCTTGATAATCCTTTGAAATAGCCAGAGGGAATAGCCTAATTAGGGTGGAATATGTAATTGCCAGAATTCTAAACCGATACAAAAAGTTAGCTGAGGAGTTGAGGTAGATGTTCAGATCATCCCAAAGGATATCGCGAACATCGCGCTGGGCTTTCAATTTATTGAGTCCTATTCCACGCACATGAAATGAAATGGATTACGGTAATTATTGGGGAGAGTATAAATAGGCCAGAGTGCTGTACCATCAGTAAGGATGTAGTGGATCTATGGATCGGAATAAATTCAGAACTTTCACGATTACTCGAGAGAGTTCCACCCACGCAGCCACCATACCCACCTCACCCTTTCAGCAGGGACAGAGAAGGGGAGCGCAGGAAATCCCAAAAATTTCGGCGGAGGTATGGTTGGAAATGTTGAAAAGGACGGGCTTTGTGCGGCACTTATCACTCACTACTTTACTCTGGAATTGGAGTTGTAAGAACAAGACCCTGCTCTCTTGGGAGTTAATGCCCTAAGTAGGGTACGACATCGATTGGAGAATCCCATCTGGCCCCCCCTCGCCGCAGACTCCCATGCAGTCTTGACAGCTCGTGCTCAAGAGGTTGATACAACGCACTCTTTCGTGATGTTTCTAATTAGTTGCAATACCAATGGAAGTTAATAGGTAGCACTGGGGGATGGAACCGTGGCCAACCGTTTACGCCTTCCCCCCCCCCCACCCTCCTCACCGCCCTACACTCGACAGCAGTTCCTTGGGGAAAGTTCTCTGGAAAACTGGAAGGTGCATGGGGAAGCTGGGGAGATTCCCAAGCTTGCAGCTACTATTTCTGATAGTTGAAATAAGTAGCTGTTCGGTGACGACCCTCCCCTCACCCTCGACGACACTTTTTTGAGGAAAATAAAAAAAAACTTCTGTAACAGTCTCCTCCACTTGAGGAAATTGACAGACGTAGTAGGCAGGATGGGAAGGGGTCGCTTCAGGGAAGTGTAATCAGGGGAAGCGTCGTACCGACACCGCCGTTTCACACAAACGATACTGTACCCTGTTTTTGAATCACGGTGTTTCCTTTTCAGATGCTAGAGAGACAGAAAGTGACGTCAAAAAAACCCTTCAAGTCTTTACAGTCGCAGGTCTCAATGCCAAGGAATTCTAAGCCTAAATATCAATGAATAGAGCAATTTATTTTGTCTTCTACGGCCACCAAATCCTCATCACTCCCGCTTCGGCACCTGCCAGATTACGGTATTTTGTGACGTGCAATATGGCATTGGGGGTCAATGTCTGGCGCTTGTGGCGTTCGTCGGCCTCAGCTGTTTGCGTTACGATCCTAATCCAGTCTAAGGTAATTTGTTGCGGATAGATGACGTAGTCGGCCGCCTCTGATCCCTAACCTCCCGTTGGGTAATTCCAACAGAACTCTGTTGATGAACTCATACACGCGTAGCATACATACACGCATGCCCGCTTAACACCTAATGAAGTAAGTAGTTGGGGGGATGAGTACTACTCAAAGCTTGATATCAGGATGGTATAGAAAGTGGTAAAGGATAAAGTCTTCGCCATTGATCGAACACTCATTGGGATGCTGCACGCATTCTACTTCCAGTTAGAATCATAGTGGTTTTATTGAATGCGATGTGGCCTATACAATGAGGGCCAGCTAATGTATTGGGTTGGCTAATAAGTAATGGCCGTTTTTTCAATTGAAAAATTTGTTCCAAAAGTGAAATGTTTTGCAAGCAAGCTTAATATCGTTTAATAGCAAACTTCTCGTAGTATTAGAATATCAAAACAGCTTTGTATTAGAATATCAAAACAGCTTCGGTTGAAGAGTTTTTGTGGATTTTTCAGTCGTTGAAGTTGAAAGTGAAGTCGGCGAAAATTAGCACCTTCGACAACTGCCTCTATTTACGTTTACTTGAAGTGCTAAAATTCCGCTTAACTGCCTCCATACTTTTGGGAAAGGTTGAGCTAGAAGTCTCAGCAAGGGAATCTCAATAGGACGTTTTGGAACGAATTTTAAGAATTTCAAAGTTGCCAACCTCCACCTAGCAGTTGGTTCTAGGTGGCTGGCTAATAAATAATAATGGCCACCGTTTTCCACATACAGCAAATTTATTCCAAAGTAAGACGTATTTCGCAAGCAGCCTTAATATCGTTTTAATACAACATTCTCCGTCATTAGTATTAGAAATATCAATTCAAAGTCAATTCATTCAGCTATTAAGCCATGAAATCTCAAAGCTAAACAGTAAAACAGAGCGGCACAGACTGTTCGATGGGTCCCAATGGGCGAGGTCATATTTGCTCGCACAAAAAAGGGAGGTCGGTCTATTTGGGTGGTTATAAAACTACCTGTGATTAGTGATTTTTTCTCGCTTTGCGTAAGCCCGTTTAGGAGGGGTGGGGTTCGTTATTTGTCGTTGTTGGTAGGCGTTCTATTCTGCTCAGGAGTTACGCGGATTCACTTCATGATTTTTGAATTTTTCTGTTGTTATAGGCGTACATATGTAACGCTCCCTACGATGTACCGTGCATTCCACTACTTATACCCGACCCACTGTCACACCTTTTTCGCCGAGTATAAACCACAACCACAGTCAGCCATGTCAGCCATCGTACGAGCATGGGGGGGGGGTCCGTACCAGCCCCTGAAAAAAAAGGGGGGGGGGTCGTAAAAGCTCGACCAAAATACCCATCGAATGCTATGCCTGAACGTAATAGAGCATTGTGGAAGGTGCTAATTTTCCCGATTCTTGCTTCTCAACCCCTCATACGACTAAAAATCTACAGAACTCTTCTTCAACCGAAGCTGTTTTGATATTCCGATACTACGGGAAGTTTGCTATTAAACGATATTAAGCTTGCTTGCAAAACGTTTTACTTTTGGAACAAATTTTTCAATTGAAAACGCCGATACTTCATTAGTCCAACCCAGTACAAATCATGTCCTTACTCCTCTCAGACAAACTGTCGACACCAGTTTTACCGTTCCCATCAGGATAGAAAGGCTTCGTGGCCTGACGAAACCGTGGATTCGATAGTCGAACGTGCGCGTGTAAGCCGTACTATCTTGCCGCACACCACTACTTTTAGTGACATGTCGAATGCAGCGAGGCGCGGGGTGCTAAAGACGCTCCGCTACTGGAGAGTACCGTTCAAAGTTCTTTTTCGGACCAGAGCGAACGGACCGGTAAGTGGCACTCTGAACATGTTCATCAAACAGTTCCCCTCCATGTACCTTCAGAATCTTGAGCCGCTTCGAGTTGACGGGAGTACGCCAAACCTACGTCACATGGTTTCTCACGAGCGCTTTTTCTTTTAATTAATATCTCTATGTTGCCCCGTACATCGTCCTGGATTGCTCACAATCCTGCTTCGACAGTTATATGACCCTTTGAGCACGGGGCCGGCTTGTACATATAAAATTTGTGACAGCTGCTTTTCCTATGTGAGCAAACCTACGTGAGGACGATTGCCGGAGCGCGACGTAATCGCCCATCTCGACCGCTGACGGCAAGTGAAGTGTGTTAGTGTTATGGATGAAATATTTACGAGATTTCATCAACTTCTCCGATTACGGCTTTATCCCTGTTACTCAAAGTAAACGATTCGATGTTGCTCCATAGAGCATAATCCCTTTTTTGGCCCTGTTTGAGGATCCCGCAACATGGTACAGATACGAATACCGATTGGAAGCGTACTAAAAATATGCTCCCACTAACGACCAGACTTTATTCCCTCTCTACCCTTCCCCCTCCATCTCATCGAGGTCGTCAACGATGACATGCTTGGATTCCACAGTTATACGGTATGACTGTGTTCAATGTCGACGCAGAATCGGACAAGAACACCCCGCAATATCATGAATTACATTGAAATTGAAATTAACAAGGGTGGTCATCAAGGTCGTGGCGCGCTTTTTAGAAATGGTTTGTTGCATGTTGTAGGGGTCCATATAAGGATCACAAAAATGGGTTTCGTTTTTGCTATGCGTTTCTGGGAATGCCAAAAAATGAGTGAAAAGTTTGCTAAGGAAAAGCGATTTTGAGCCATTTTTCTAGGCTCTTTCTATTTCTAATGTTGAGTGTGCAGGGCAAATGAGGCCTTTGTCAATCCCCATTGAAAACAACACAAGTTGTAGTGAGTAAAGTACCTTAATTGGCACACAGTGAGGTAGCATTGAAGTTTCTCAAGTGATCTCGCAGCACCCCACCCCGCACCTAGAGGGAGATCCAGAGCCATGTTGGCGCCAAATGGCCTCGGCGCCAATTATAAAGGTCAGAACCGTGATCAGGGCCATTAATAACCCTATATACAGAGTTTCAGCAAAATTTTTCTCCTCGAGCTGTTCGAGTTATGGTGATAGGTCTTGTTGAACTGGTGGCTATCAGTATCCTGTACAAGTAGTTTATATACAGTTTGTGTTATTACTAAAACGAGCAAATCCCTAGAATGCTAGAAATAGTGGCTGGATTTTTAAGTCCAGTCTACTTCTTAGAGGGAATTCCGAAGTGGGCGGAGCTTTCACCGAGGGAGCGGAGTTTCCCACGGTGGGCGGGGTTTGACCTTGAGGGAGTTAGAGTCACGAATATTGCGAAATTTCCCGGAAAAAATCGAAATTTTGAAAAAAATCCAGATTTTTGGAGTGGGCGGAGCCTCTCCTAGGGGGCGGGGCCTGTATTGGGGGCTAGAATCTGTCTTCGAAGGCAGACCTGTGGGAGCCCACTTGCCACGTAGTATACACTCGGACCTAAAGAAACTTTGAGCAAGTTTGTCCGCTCTTAGGGGCAGTGAACGAGTTGTCCGGGATTCCCCGCTCCTCAGACGCGATAAAACGAGAGAAAATCGACGAAATAAAATCGCGAAAAGGAAAGCGGGTCATGGTAGTCCCCTGAGGGACAGTTTTTTTGCTCAAAAGGGCATAATGACACCCTTCGAGCAGAAATAGCCAAAAATAGCAAAAATAGCAATGCCAAAACCTTGCTTTTCGGCAAAGGTGCCGAAAAGCAAAAACCGGCCCTTTTCGAAAAGTGCCAGTTGGGGCAACGCTCTCAAGAAACGGCGCTCAAACTTTAAAAAAGGGCAGGTATAATGTATTGCACAATAATCTGACCTGAAACTTAAAAGTGGAACCCCCGTTCAGCTGGGTTCGCTGATCGGGTGATACTGCAAACGCAGGGTGGACAGTCCATTATCACCAGAACCTCCAAAAATTTTTTCGCTGAAAGTAGGGGTAATGATAGCCCCGCTCACGATTCTGACACTTATTTTATGCGCCGAGGCCATTTGACGCCAGCATGGCGCTTAACAGCCCCTGCGTGCGGGTTGACAACGATTTCAGTGCAAGAATGCTCTTGCAGCAAATCGGCGACAAGTTGCGCCGTGGTCAAAATGAGTGTCGTACTCGTGAGCAGGGCGTTAAATAACCCCGTAGCCCAATTTTCAGCAAGAGTTTTCTAAATAGTGTTTCAAGAGCGCAGTGTTATATGAGTCGAGCGGCTCGTGAACCCGATCCACAAACCACTCTTCGAAAGCCCATCGCACTATCCACTCTGCCATCGACCACGAAACGGTTGTTGCGGGAATTGTTGAAGTAACTGTACTACTTCATTCCATGCCATGATATAAACTTTCTTTTTGATTTATTTTGCTCTCTTTTCGATAATAGGTAAGGAACACCTCATAAACTATGCACTCTCAAAGTTACAGCTACAACAGAGCTCAATAAGACGATTAAAATCGCCCTTTCTTGTCAAATTTCACTCATTTTTTGGCCCCGTAAACGCATAGCAAAAGGAAACCCATTTTTGTGATCCTTATATGGACCTACAACATGCAACAAACCATTTCTAAAAAGCGCACCATGACCTGAATGACCTCCCTTGTAAGCCTGATTTATTGAACGACCTACAAGCAGGTAAGTTTCAGGGTAGAGGTTTCTTCAAGGCTTGCCAGCAGACTGTTCCATTTGTACGATCTCTGACGGTGCATGGCGAAGTTGCTCTAAAGGGCGGAACCGAACAATCCATGGAGGCGAGGAAACAAGACTGCTTGAAATGTCGCGGCAGAAAAAAGTTTGGGACGACGAAAATGAATGTTAAAACAGAAGAAAGTGGTAAACGCGCATAGAACGACAACATTCATTGCCGTTGATCACTCTTTTCTCGGATGCGCCACGCAATCCACATCTATTCAGAATCAATGTGGCTTACTGACTGCGACGTGGCCTACACAACGACTTGTGGGGGGCAGCAGATGTACCAAGTCAGATCGTTTTTTGAGCTCCTAGACAAATCTAATTCCACTCACGCTCCCCGAGTAGAGATCTGTCGTCACCTGCGCGGGAAGATCAGGGATTTGGGCTTTCACGCTCCCCGGCAACGGTAAGCGTACTCAATTACCACTGCCCATATCTTCATGAGCGAAAAGATATTAAAATATGTGTAATGGAGAGTTTCAAACTGGTCACTGAGCATAATAAAAGGCACAGCTGTCTAGCACTGTCATTCCTTGTTCAACGCTTGGAACAGTAGACCATGCATTACAAGCAGCCTAAAATAATAACAGTTTCACGGAAAGCTTAGCCATCCGCCTGACCTCAGCTGATACGCAGCACCAACGCGTACCACATCTATGGATGGTATGTTCAAGGTGTTTGTATGCTGAGTGTGTTGGTGGTGGCTCGGAGACGTGTAGCGACGATAGCTGTCAGCGTGTGGGGGGGGGGGGGGGGTGGTGTGCGTCGGAAACGGGGGGGTGTAGACAGATTATTCATTGCTCAAATAAGAGCCCCGCAGTTCAAGGTCGGGGACGGAATGTTCGGGAGGTGGGGGTTCTATAAGAGACCTATAAACGCTTATAGCCACTGATATCTGATTGTGCTCGGTGTGTACGCGATCTACAGGCGCAGCTTGAGTCATTCCCGGCCTTGAATACTGGAGCGTCGCTTGCTTATATCGCAAGTATCTTCTCTTGTTTGTATGTCGGACGTCTGGGTCTTCATTGTTTGTAATGGGAGTGAGAGGGGGCTAGTTATGGCGCGGCGCCAGCCCATTCTCCACCGATTGCCGAAGCTGGAAGACGACAACAACTGGTGGTGAACAGGCATCGCGCCAAACCCAGCCCCTACCGAAACGCCCCGCGTAACGAAGAAGACTGTAGTCGTTGTCAGGTTTACCTCAGACCGCCTCAAAAGCATCTTTTCGACCTTTCACCCCGACCTTTTTGCAGACTTTGAGCTCCAACCACATAGGGCACCAGAGCAGATCGAAAAGAGCAAGAGGACACCGTCAAACTTGATGAAGCTCGAAAAACTAGTTTGCAACCGAGCTTGAGCCTGTATGGCTTGATGGTCATGAGCTCCATCTTGCTACAAGGTCCATGGACTGCTTGAGCCTCTTTCTCCAGGCGGGCGTATCCATCCTCGAAAATCTGCCTAATACCTATATTTCCGGCAGTCCTACGTACGGAACGGCTTGGTTAGCTGCTGAAGCGCTTGTAGACTTCTGCGATACCAGCTTTAATGGCTACAAATGCTGGTCGTTCAACTTCAGGGCGATGAGAAAGGCTTTATGGCTTATCAGTTATTCGAAGTATCTCATGAACGATGGCTCTGCCCATTCTGAACGTTTCTGAAGGTTGCGTGCATGAGCACCGTGTTACCAAAGCTCTCCGAAAGTTCCGCGGTTAGGTACAACTTCAAAATCTACGTGAGAAGCTACCCACATTTTAAAAGTACTACATCGCTCAAAACCAGCACAGTGTGCAGATGTCTTCCTGTCCGGTGCGGATGTTCGTAGAAGATGAACAACTGCATACGCTTGCTCTGTGCACCCACCCTGCACAAAGGAACAAACTTGTCAAGAAATCGAGTTTTTTTTATTGAGCTCGTGGAATCCATGGCACCTTATGCTTGTCACCAACTGTGGAGAGAAAAATGTGACTGCGACTGATGATGACTCATTGCACGCTGTACAACTGCTTTCGCGGTCTTCGTTGTTGAGCAAGTTCATGGCGCATCCATACAGCGACGATTGCACCGCGGAGATCATCAGGTGGCAGCGATATATTACATTAAAGGCAGTTGGTGATTTGTTACTCGGCCTAAAATGCGAGCAGGGCGCTAGATAGTCGGAAAACGGCGAAAAAACGAAGTGGAACGGTCAAAAACCTGCGAAGGAAAAGCCTTCGTCTTTAGTGACTCAGAAAGTGATTTCGGACGAGTTTTCCGTAGGCGTCCTTATCGCTATGGTAGATAGGCTGCACGTATGTGCTCATATATCCATGCAGCACCGCAGCCGCTTCATACCAATCCCTTCGCTTCATATTTTACTTAGCAAATGAAGCAATACGAGCATCAGGTACGGTCGTCCATTTGTGGGCGGGCGGGCGTTCGGGTCGGTATGTTGTAGCTTGATAGGGCCCTTATAAGGGTACCTTCCTTGGAAAAGGCGCTACGCAGCGCCTGCTCAGGGTCGCGAATTCCGTCCTGCCAGGCATATTAATCCTACTCGTCTTAGGGGTTTATCGTATCAACTGCCTTTAAATAAAACCTGTCCTTTATGTGGATCCTTTTGGTTATACCATTGCATATCATATCACACTTTATCTGATGCAAAAAAATGAGAAAAATACATGGCAAACAATGACCCAGTAAAATACTGATCACTAGACATAAGCTATTTACAAATGTACGTACAAATGCACAGCGTTCACGATAATACTGTAACTGAGTAGAACGATGCATATGAAATAAAGCTACAACAATCTCTAGTCGCATTCAGCTTGCCTCTATGGACCTACGGTTATATATGAGCAAGATTTGACTGTGACTGGTTCCAAGAAGTAAGGACCAATCACAGGATTCTGCTGGTGGACGACCCGTCGTCTGCAAGAGGCACATGGGCCGAGTGCGACTCGTATCGTCATCGTTTTACGAGATCATACATGAAGGTGTCTTCAAAGATATCATAGAGATTGAAAAGTACGATGTCCTCACGGAATTTGCAGCAGCTGACCTGAATAAGAACACGCGAATTAGACTTCAAAAGTCAAAATGGGTAAAGAAATATAGCAAGGAACACAGAAGAATTGTGATGAAGAAAGGGTCTTTCTCTGCACAGTGCTGTTTCTAATAGGCATGACCACTGTATGTGGACTTTCAGGATTAAAGTGTGGTGGAATGGCAGCCCACACTTTGTCTTCCTCATTGGCGCTCCTATCTAACCTTTTGGAAAGGACCAGTGAAAGGCTATGAAGGCAGATTGGTAAGCTCGGCTCCGCCCACATAATCAGCGTAAAGTGTGCTTCAACACTGGCTCAAATAAAATTCTGTGGTAACGGTAGCTCGCTCTTTTGCAGATTTTGTCCACCGGTCAGGGTACAGCATCGTGATGTGTGAAATGGTGGTGTCAGTACGACCCCCCCCACCTGAAGGAGGGTCTCGGTACGACTCCCCGCCCCCTTCCCCAACACCTATCCACTTTCCTACAAGCTCCCAGCTTCCTACTAATTTTTCCCAAATTTCCCACACTTTCTGGTTTCTCACCCAAAAGTCCCCATCGGCGAGAGAGGAGCTATATAACCATGTGGTGGCGGGAAAACCACCGAAAAGTCAACGACCAAAAGTTTCCCAACGCGACAAATTCTCTTTGTTCTCGCATACGCCCCCCCCCCCGTCCCCAGCGGCCAAGTACGACCCCCCCCCCTCATGTATTTCACGCAACGATGTTGTACTCTGCCACCAGTTGTCTTGTTTTCACCTATCGGAAAACTGTTTCCTGCTCTCTCAGTAATTTGTCGCTGTTGTGAGGTAATTTGCAGCCAGTCTTAAATCGCTGAGTCGTTGAATCAGCTCTTGCTTTTCACTCTCTTCTTGCAGTAGTACAAAACGCAACTACCACTTTGACTAGATTTGACTTGTACTTTGACTATACTTGTACTAGTACTTGAAAAACTTCTCGTGTGGTGAACTTCTATTACAAAAATTGCTCAGTATAAGGGCGTTTAATAATCGAAAGTGTCAGTGAAAAAGAAATAGAAAGTCCCAAGATAACTGATGAATTACCTGGAATGATCCATTCAGCATCATAAGCTCGCCGAATCGAATCGAATAGTTGTCAGTGTTGTCCATTCTAAAAAAAGGAGCTTGTTCGACTAGCAAATGTGAGGGCAGCATGAAGACTGGGTAAGCTCTTGGCCTACAACTAGACTCAAAGGCTCCCTCTTTACTTTTACGGATGGCCCGCTGAATATCCCTTCTGCTATGTAGCTATTGTTATCAGCCCTGTAAAGAACAAGGTGCACTTGTACTCAGGGTACCGGTACGACCTCCACCCACTGCCCAGCCCTTACCTACTAGTATCCCCACATTTTCCAGTTTTCCACCTGAGAATTTTCCGTCGAGCAGTGGGAAGGGGAGGGGAGCGGGGGGGGGGGGTATATAGTACACACGAAACCAGAAAAATCACGAAATATCAACAACCGGGGAAAATTCTTTCCCAACGTGGCAATTTTCTCAAAGGCACACACGACGCCCTTTCTCTCAACAGTGACCGAATACGACCCCTCCCTTCCCAGCCAAAAAGTAAGACCCCACCTATGTGTTTCACACAACGATGCTGTACCCTGCTTGTACTTATTCCAAAATACGCAGGTCGCAAGAGCGGATTGGGCGTTGCAGCAGCGCGGCGAAAGCGATATTACAAGTGGTGTTGCATTCGCACTAAGGGCTAATTGATTCAACGCAAAGGTTTTGAAAAACCGGGCAGAGTAGCTAGGAAATGCAGCAAAGCATGTGCGCATCTCCCAGAAGCATCTCGTCATCCTCGAAGACAGACTGTACACTCACGTAGTGGATCGTGGCCCTTGGCTTGGGTGGGAGGACTGCGAGCACAACTGCAGTAGCGTGCCACCTTCTGCGGTCAAAAGTGCACGGGATTGGGGCTGGGAGGTAGTGTACTCGGCTGCCGACTCCACATTCCGCCATTACTGCCGGCTTGCCTGGCCACTCGCCCAACCATAGCCGAACGCGCAACTTTCGGCATCCTCTCACTTCTGACTTCTGATTGTTCTTGATAGCTGAGTGAGCGTTCCGCAGCGGGGCCCTTGGCAACGATGCAAGTTCTGCACCTTGAGGATAGCGCGGGCGGGTGACAGCCCCGTTCCCGTGCGTTTTGAGCAGAGAACGTGGCACGTTACTGCAGTTGCGGACTTATTCACAACCGTCGTCGGAGGTGAGTGTGCAGTCTGTCTTCAATCTCATCACAAAAAAGCAGAAGAGTGGTG
>MU931505.1:0-12092 GCA_036418165.1 Cooperia oncophora
AAATAGGCTAATGGTGATCATTGATAGGCTGAATTGGTGAAAAAAATAGCCCCAAGGTGAGCGTGTCAGGGCCCAGATGTGCATTCAATGAATGGTGACGGGGAAATAATGAAAACATGCACGACACAACAAAGCGAAACATGGAAAATACAAAAAATGCAGAGCTAAATGAAAAAAGGATAACCAGGCCGGCAGTAAATCGTTCCATACTTGGCTATTATCGATCAGGCTGCAGGGCGCAAGGCTGCGACCGCTTTCTTTGGAAAAACGTCATTGGAGCGCGGTTGTTGGACTTGCCAACGTCCTGGGGTCTGTTCGGGGGTTATATCTTTTTTAGGTGCGGAGCTTTTGAGGAATGGTGAGCAGCATGCAACGGCAAAGTTTCTACTGTTGTGTATTCTACCTAGTTGCAAACTGAACAATCCCCGTTGGTGAAATATTCCGGATGGGTTTTGGATAGGCTAGGGGTAAATCGCGAGCTGGTTTCCATGCTTCACGCGAGGATTGCTTCGTTCAAACGCAATTTCATCAGGATTAAAAACGTCCTGAAACCCCTCCATCCTTTCTCTTTCCAACAAGCTTCACGGTTTTTCTGAAGACCCACTAGTTCAGGAGATATTTTAGATGGGTTACCCTTGCGCTACCCCCTGGAGCACCCGAAAAATTGACTCCTTATGTGCCATTGTGAGGATACACCTTTCAGTGTGCCTCCAAAATACATATTTCCCTTCAAATGAGTGGAAGAGGAGCTCGGCTATCACTAATCGGTTTGGTCCGTGCGCCGTGCATTAGGCTCCTACGGAGAGGTGGTGGAAAGGTGTAAATTCTAATTTCAGGTGCTTTTATCCATGCAAGCAGATGTTGTTTAGGGTTTGTAAAGGACAACACGCACGAATCTGTTTGAGACGTATTATTTAGTCATCTACGTACTTACGAGTTCATGCTATAAACTGACACTTATTTATTTATTTATTTATTTGCTATATTGCTAATAAATCTTTTATTATTTTGTATTCCTATTTACATCCGGGTCTTCTGAAGCTTTCCGTCCGTCCATTACCCTTAGCAATGACACCTTTGTACTGTTTGATGCCTAGCGAGCCTACTTTTGCGATACTCCCACGTCCCCCGCGCCAAGTACGAACCCATTCTTGGGGATTTCCCATGAAAAGAGGGCTGTTAAACGTAGCATTTAAAGCTGTAAAGAATACACTCATAATAAACTTCATTTTTTTAAACATCTTGACTTCCATAGCTCCACTCCCACTATCAACTGAAATGTCGAAGCATTGCTCGGCTCTGAGTGACCCTTGAGATTACGACCCCCCTCCCCAGCGGCCAAGTACGACCCCCTATGGGTTTCGCACAACGATGCTGTACCCTATCCCGGGAGGTGGCGAGGGGGTGTTCCACTCCTTTGAACATTGGCGTTGGTTGCGTTTTTCATGCTATATATCACATCCGAGGGAGTTGCAAGAGGGGCGACTTAGTTGCGTATGATATGCGTTCGCGAACCAACGATAAATACCATAGCTGTCGTAAGCATAGAATCTAGGCTTGAAAATAATCTTCACATCTGTAAAGAAGATGCAATTGATCGTGTAACGAACGTTTGATTCGATCTTGAAAAATAAGACCTATCACAAGCGCGATAGCTTAAGGTAAGAAGCAAGAATATTTCATTCGAGACAACCTCATCCTGCTCTTGAAAGGCTAGAAAGACTCACAGAATTTCCTTAAGCCGAAAGATTCCAGCTGAAAAGCACAGTCCCCCCGCCTTCACGTTCAGAATGAGGGATGCACTCACAGTCGCGCGCGAGCCTCTCCACCTCCATAGATGGAGTATAAAACATCTCGTTTACCTTTCTTGGGGAGTTTATCATTCATTTGCGGGCAGTAAGCATATTCAGCTTACCATCGCTCGAAAATTTGCACTCACGCAGTGCCCTTAGAAAAGTTCAGCTTAACTCTATAATTACAACTCTATGATTCAAAATAATCCGTAGTCTAACTGTACTCTATAACTCTCGTTTGTTATCAGCTGCCAAGCAGTTCTGCATCGATATCATTGCTTGTCGTGAGTTTGATTTTCTGACAAACTTATTGATCAAGCCTCAAATTCACTGACATGTCACCTGTCGATGGTGAGGGAAAAATGACATCGTGATTGTATAGGCCACTCTTTTTGCTTCGCATTTAAATTGTACATTCTGCAATATGACTCGGAATGTGTAACAGTTACTGGAGGTCAGGACCACAGTACAAAATGAGGTGGTGTTTCGGAGAATTTTTGATACATAACGCTCCCAAAATAGGACTAGAATCCGATGGTAAGCACGAAAATTTTCGGGACGGGAACTGCATCTGGCCACCTGACGAATTCCTCCCTTCCCGCGTAACGCTACAGTAACTCAAAAGTAACACTAAAGCGTAACGATCGCTACTACTGTCGAGTGGTAACAGCAAATAAACGGCACCAAATCTTGGACGGTTATAACAAAAGCAACTCTGCTGGTCCAGAACCATTTGAGGGCGCGATTGGGTGGATTGTTCGGTTTCCACTCCACGAATCCTCAATGAGGGTGGTAGGAATGAGTCAAGTAAAGATGGACCATGTGGATTAACAGGTTAACAACTATGTAGTATATCCGGCCTGTGAACTGAGTTTTGTGTCTTATACCAGAAGGCAGTGAGCCCCGAAAAGTACGCTCGCTGAAAAAAAAACTTGGAACAAGCTTTGAAAAGGCATTTCATCTGTTCTAAGCTATCTAATCTCTTCTTATACACCAGTATTAGGGTCAGAAGCTAAGAATATAATGTTATAATACAATAATATTAAAATTTTGGTTAAGCGGAGATAGTGTAGTGGCAAGTGGCGCCACTTACCACAAGCGTGGTCTAGGGTTCAAATCCGGGTCGGCCCCCGCTCGAGCCAACCGAGTTTTTCGTGCCTGCGGGGAAAGCTAGTTAGTCGTAGACCTGTATAAGAAGATAAAAACGTCGACTCCTACATTGCCAACCCTCACCCCGCCCGCAGGTCCCTCCCCTCCCCTCAAAGTGCCTCATCGCAGTAATCTTCAAAATTCTGTCCCTGCAACGAATTTAATCGAACAATTCTCTTCTCCTTGTTAGGCATACTTGACTTGAGCTAAAAAAGTTTTCCTTTACAATTTGAAACTTGTATAAAGCTATTAAGCGCACAACTTGTGCTTGTTCCAAGTTTTTTTTTCGCGACTGTAGTTACGTGCCTGTTGCCTGTTGGTAAATTTCTTACATTTTGATGTATATACGAGGAATCAGGCCACAGCTGTGTGAAGTGGTCAGCGAAAGCCCTAAATGAAGGGAGTTCGTTGAAAGGTTTACGCACCTATCCCACAACACGGAGACCTTCCTCTCCCTTTAGTAAGAAAATCTCAAAATTCAGTTAGAAGAAAAGTGTTGGAATTTCCTGAAGGAAGTGCACTCTGAGCATAAGCCTTTGTTCCCGTCGTCCTCTTCTTTGAAATCAGGCGGAAGCCGTGCCTCCTCTGTCAATACACCGCGAACTGCTTCTATACACGTTGAACACCTTCCTAACATCAGCGCATTTTATTTATAACCTCTGTTTCTCTTCTGTATTGTATCTTTTTTGTATTTTTTTTTTTGCAAAATTGGAATGGAATCCTCTAACGATCTATCGGGCCGCTATAATTATATACACATATGAAGCGCATGGAATATGAAGGCCTCTGGTCCGTGGAGGGGCAGATCATGTTGCTGGCCCAGGAGGGATTCCAATTTTCAACTTCAATAAAAGGTCAACATAACGACCCACAAAAAAAATCAAAAATGATAACGTGCTCGAATAGTTACTTCAGAGTCTGTCACGATAAGTAACTTTACCTTCGGATCGATACGTTTTGGACTTAAACACTAGAAAATAAAATTAATAAGCAATAAATGAATAACTGAAGAAGCGCCATCGTGTCTGCAGAAGGCTTCAATGTGATGTCCATGGGGTGTCTATTCTGTATGATTCCATATTTACAATGTTGTCCGTGTGTTACCTGGAAGTAGTGCTTTTTACAAGGCCCTATTCCTGCCATTTCTCAGTTTGCTGTGTGATAATTTCCTACAGATTCCTGCTAAAACACCTTTGTGCTACTCTTTTCTTGAAGTTTCTCCTCTCCTGGGTAAGTAAAAGGAGAGAGGATATCACACAATGTGTTGGTCTTATCAGTTCCATATATGCACATGGGACAATCCATAGGGTATCAGATTAAGTGATGGAACATCACTTGGGCTGGCCACGTAGCTTCCGTATTCTCTGAGAATAAGCTTTTTTGATGCTCAGAACCAGATGAGCAGAGGTCGTCAAGTGGAGCATGACGCCGGTCGGGCTAATGCCGTTTGGACTCAGCAATTTCGGCACCGAGCTCATTTTTAAATTGCCTAAGTCACCAAACCCGCTGAAAACATGTACACAAGGGTTATTTACCATCGTGATTACAATTATGACACTCATTCTTGGCGCTGTCCGCCACAAAACAGCAGGGATGACACTACGAATCTACTGATTGGTCTCACTCTTAGAGCCGAGCGCAGATAATCGCTTAGTGTCATCCATTGCGCCAGCACAAGAGTCACTTCGTAATCAGATGTTAAACCACCCCTAAATACCTTGAAACTACCCTTAAATACAGTTTTATAGCGGCCCTTGTGACTTTATGCAATTTAAAAATGAGCTCCCGGTCCCGAAATTGCTGAATCCAAACTGCCTTAGCCCGCCCCTGTGTACGGATGGCGAACAAAGTCGCGCGGTGCGCTCTTCGCGGTTCAGTGTACTGATAACCGCTCGCTTGATACCAAACCTTGTATTCGCGGTAAAAATTTTAAATAGCCATACACTTGTTCTACAGCGACAGTAGAAGCGCGGCCTACCTAAATGAGATTGATTTGGGAGCGTTTTTCGCTCGCTTTTTCTCATTCCATTCTTCACTGAGCTTCTAGCACTTTCTAAGGCTCTTGCCAAATATTCGGGTGGTGCTGTTGCTGTTGCTAGAGCAGAGATTTTTATTTTGGGATATTTTTGCAAAAGTAAAGAATACTCAGACGGCTAGTATCAAAAATATATGTAACCGACTCAGGATACTCTAGTATTTCTTTTCTTTCTGCGGAGTTGCAGGCTTGGGCGCAGGCCGAGTAAAATTCCGCGCGGGACTTGGACTCTTTTGCGTCTTGGAAAGTCTCGCTGCATCTAATGATGTTCGATCGCTGACATCATTGACCAGAACGAACAATGACAATGGCGAGGTGTCCAACCGTTAGTTTATAGTTCCTTCACAGGTCGTAAGCAAAAGAGCCGCTACACCACAAGTTGCAACTTACATGAAACGCTGAGCATATCGAACCAGCTTCTTCACCATTTACTAGCCTTCAGCCAGTTTATTTTAGTTACAAAGCCTCCTGCCTCTCCTTATCGATAAAGGACTTCTGAACCTACAAGTACAGACATCTGTGAAGGTCAGTTGCACGATAAACCCCAGAGAATATGACATAATACGCTGGGCAGACGGAATTCCACGCACTGAAGCCTGCGTAGTCTTTTCCAAGAAGCTGCGCTTATGAAGCCGTGTACCATCTGCCAATATACCGACCCGAACGCCCACTGTGCCCGCCCACCCCAAAAATGGCGTAAACTTTACCTGCATGCTCGTATTCCTTTCATTGCCTACCCGAAAGGCATTGATATGAAGCGGCCGCAGTGTTGCATGGATATATCATCGTGCAGCCGTATCTGCTGTAGCGGTTATTGGCAAGATGCCAACAGGAAACTTTTCGAGCGCCTGCTAGCATTTTAGACCCGAGTACCAAATTATCCTGCCATATGCCTTTAAGGTTCAGATGGACGTCCAGACCTCACCTCCTCATAGTTCCCACCATAAGACGTTAGTGCCAATGGGCGCTGGACTAGTGACTGGAGCATGATCCTTATATCTATCCTTTAGCTTTCACGTTCGAGCCAAAGGACCGAGATAGAAGCATACGAGAGGGTACAGAGGACTGTGCAGAAGTCATTTCTCGTAATGCAACAAGAGAAGTTCCAAAGAAGTGAGCGCTGCAAAAAGAAGTATTGTTCTCTAAGGTGCCATTGTGTAAACTATCAGCCAGTTCTGTTTGGGATGGTTTGATAATGGGAATCAGAAGTTCCGCCAAATCTTCCCATTCACCCTAATGCATTGTATTTTGGGAGCGGGCAACACCCTCTGTATCATCGCTATCAATCTTGTCATTCCGTCATCAGCTCTCGCACGCAGTTATTGCTGCTCCCCAGTGACGCAAGAGATCTATGCAAAAACGCCCTCGAATATCAATTATCGTGAAAAGCGCTTGCAGAGAAGTCCAATGAACGCACAGGTGATTTGTAAATGCTCTGATCTTTGACCACTACTTGGATTATACCCCGTCCTGTTCATTTCTACCTCACTTGAACATGCTTTGATCGGGCTTAGCATTGGAAGAACTTCATTGCACTTGCACGGGACGAAAGACCTTATACTCGTTCGTGCTCTTAACGTATTCGCCTCCTCTACCTATTTCCTGGCCGGACACTCTCTTACTTAACCATCGGAAGGCACTGCCAGACCGTTTACCGCTTTCCATCACTACCTCGGAGAGTCGCCTTTCGAACCCATTGTGCGACCCGCCTCCGAAGACCAAACGCCTGGAGTCTTTATGGAAATCACTTTTCATTTCTAGCGTTCGCAATCGCTAGATTTGTAAGCTTATCAGCTTTTTCTGGTTTTCAGCTCTTTTACTCCAATCTAAGTAAGAAGAAATATAACGCTCCCTTACCGCCTCAACACCTAGAGGCGGAGTGGTGTAGTGACCAGTGGCGCGCCTTACCACTCCGCACGGCGCCGCCGTTCGAATCCGCGTCGTCGACACCCCGCCCCAGGCCCACACCCAAGCCTTCTACCTTCTGGGTAAGATTGCGTACCCACAGATTCGTCTGAGAGGCATGATAAACACTGACTTGTAGCATCGCGCTGGCCGCTTCGGCAAGTCATTGTATAAGGCCACACTCGCAATTCACATAAGCCACTGAGCGATTCTGAATTGGCAAGTAGAATGCGTGGGCCGCATTCAAAACAGGATTGCGATTCACTGGCGAAGACTTTTGTCCTTTATCCTTTACCCCAACACCTACCTTCAGCCTGTTCAGCGTGCATTCTTGTTTGCTTTCCCTTACGATATGAGGGGGGGGGGACGGACAAGAGAACCGTAATTTGACGCTCCACCGCGCGCGACTTACTTTTTTGATTTACGCTAGCCTGGCTCGATTGGTGAGCAGCCGGATTTGTTCGAGTGGAGCCCCTACGAAACTGTTAGACATTAAGTGGCTATTATTGATTATTAAATTTTCTGTTCGAATTACCTGTTGTCGCAATTCTATCGATGCTGGGAAGTACAGCTCATTTTGCCAGGCGCCGACGTCGGCACGGCCGAACACCCGATCAGCGCCGGCTCTTTTCGTTTGGTCACGATACCCAATCTTGCAGACTAGGAACAACATGGTATCAGGAGGTTCGCAGTTTCTACGCGCAACGGCGCAGCGGCTTCGGTTCGCGCCGTTTGGAGTCGATGGATGCGCATGACTTTCGAGTGCCTCCGATCGGCGTCGAAGCTGCTGACACGAAGCGCTGCCGTCGCCGACAGTGTGGAACCTGGCCTAAGGGAAAGTGGCCGTGTCCTGTGCGAACCTGTCGTCAAAGAGCCATTTTGGTAAGGTGCCCATTTCACCATAAAACAGTGTCTTTAAGTTCGTGGAACCTTTGTCAGGTCTTGCTTTGCGTTTGGCTGGCGAACCGTAAGAGCTGGAGCTGATTATTGTTTTGGATCCTCTGCATATGCGTGAGAGTGGCCCCCTTTGATCCAGTGAATTTTTGTACATTTTATGGTATATGGAGAAAGTGAAGGAAGGCAGTTGTTTCTAACTTGCCTTGAAATTAGTCAGGATATTTTCTATTTCAAGAAAAATCCTTGGGGAGGCGCCTATGTAGACGTTGAAAATCACCAACGGGTTTTCATGCCTTTAACGACTTAAGCTTCCTCAAGCGTCACTAGTGGTGACAACAGAATGGATTTGTAAATCAGAAGATTTACAAAAGCTTACCAAAAGTGCTTTACATTTTGTCGGAGTTCCCAGTTCAAAATACCTTTCGATGGGAATCTGATCGGAAAAATTTCTTTTTTTTCGAAAAATAGATTCCTGCACCATTGTAAAAAAATCCATTCAAAAACATCTGTATGTCTCCAGAATTTCCTTTCAAGAGGATATTTTATTTCATACTTGCTCCCACTAAACTGTCCATGCACACAATAGGCTTCATTGAAAGCCCGCCCAGATTGCCACGCCCATTTTTTGCCGCAGAATGGATGAATAGGTTGTTCGCTCAACATCGGTTGTCTCTTCGAAGTATGTGCCATGCATTCGATTACCTTCTCAAATCGCAGAGATGTTTGAAAAGTCATCTCTTCAGAGCGGCTCGATCATGTGAGACGATGCGCTATGACTATGCCGATCAAAGAACTATACTATGATGTGATGAAAAATGTTGTGGGAAATCAAATGGCTCACTAAAATGGTGCACTAAAATTCTTTTCACTTGGTCAAATAAATAGGATTGAAAATAATTGCTAACAAATAGATTTTGAGAACATCTTCTGGTTTCAAATGTTAGATAATGCAGGACATAGTAAACGTGACATCCGCTGCACTCTATCCACAAGTGGTCTAAAGGCAGTTCCGATCAATGCCCGCCAACTGAGCGGCTCTCCGTCAGAGGGCAGCTAGCAAGTGGGGCGGTCCAACTGGGCGGGCGTTAGAACTAGAACTTTGAGCGGCTGTAGCTCGCTCCTCGCTCACTGTGGAGTCGCGAGAGTGGGACAGTATCTAGCTTGGGGGCTGAACTACCTGCACAAGGAAGGACGACCATGTACTACTTGAGCGCGGGGGCTGTCTTAAATCCATCTGCAGAAGGTTTCACTACTAGCGGCACCGATTTCCACTTCTGTTGAAGGCGAGGTGGCTTAGAAACGTTATTATTAGATTAAGTAGTGATAGTGCCTTATTCTGATCAACCCCACTATCGACTACTAGAGTTCTTTTTTTGCACTAAGCACATGTCCACGAAGGCGGCAGTTTGATTACAGAACAAGTAGAGATTGAAAATCCATAATTCATCACTTTTTCTCCCGATTTGGGGCCTTCTGCAGCACCACTTCGTCAGGTAGGCTCTCGTCCGTTCTCCTCGATACACGGTGTCATTGGTATGTTAGCTACCGACTCGTGGATTCACGACCCCCGTGTCAGATACGACCTCTCAATCACCAAGAAGTCGAGATTCCTGCTTGAAATTCGATCCTGATATAAAAAAACGAGAACACATGTCCAACTTCATCAGAATGATTCGTCTGCGATAACCATCTCATCCAGTGCTTTTGAAACCAATTTATCTCCTTTCCTCTGCGATGGTTTTCTTTAACCCCGTAGCAATACATTTCTCTCGAAGAAGACCTTCCTCACGTTTCATTGACGAGGAAAGCAGTTATTCATTGTCTCAGAGAGATGATCGCAGGAAATTTCCGTGGTTCCGCAGTATATCGCGTGGTTTTACGGACTCGACTAGTTCAAGTGCTCTGTGGCTCTCTTTTGTCTTGGTTCTTGCTAGGAGAGTTTCTGGTTTTCATCGACCACTACTTTTTTTTTGAAAAACCTGTTGATATGGTTGGAAACGGTATTAGTTTGATGTATGTAGCGGCATTAACCAGTGGCTTTGCGCATCGCGCGCACAACTCTGGAGTCAACATGTTTGACTCTCAATAAACCTTGGCATTTTCGTGATGTGATATAAGTTCTTGGTTAACTCCACACAAGGTTCATAAGAATATTTATTTAGAGGAATATTTATTTTGGCCGAACGTTTCGGTAGTTCACCTTCTTCGGAGCCATCCGACGTCACCTCGAAGGCGCATTTGCTCCGAAACAAACATCCCTCCTAATCCGTGGCTAATCTGCGTGACCCTCAGAGACGAAGGCTCTAAAAAGAGGTGACACTCACCGAAACGTCGGCCACCTATATAAATATTCTTATTCAACCATTGTGTGCAGTTAACCAAGAAACATTATATCAACAGTCCGCGTGTCTATTATATCCCATGACTTTGGGCTCCCCGAGTCAACCATACCTTTCAACCCTTTGGGGCTAGTTCATTATTACATCTGGAAGGACAACAAAACAGATTTGTACTTCGGCTGACCCGACAAGTCATTGAATGGCCTTCATCGCATTCAAGACTATGAATGGAATTAGAAAGCGTGCCAAAAGAACTGATCAACAGAGGAGAGCAGAGGCTTCGTCCCCGGGTGCAGCTGAATATATACCAGTGGCGGTGAAAGGCGTTGTAAACAGTGTCACGTGCGCGGCATTCGAACCAGGGTCCATTTGGTGTTACGTTGCAATACCGTAGTGGATCAGGTCAACTAGTTAGGAAAGATAACGCTATGTTGGTGCAACGTTGAGTTCCCAAAAGTCGTTCTTTGACTTAAAAAGGAGGGGGGACATTTTGCCAGTTCCCATCGGGGTTGAGACTTACGAACTGTTCAGAATATTGATCATGAGTGATCGTAAAGCTCTATTGACTTGGATGCTATCACAGCGTTCAAGAGAAGTCAGAGATGTGAACTACATACAGTCACGAAAAAAAAAACTTGGAACAAGTCCAAGTCGCGTCGCGTTAATAGCTTCACCTAAAAATTTTAAACGCTACTTGAAAACGTTGTTTGCTCAAATCAAGTGCTCCTACGAAAAGCTGCTCCGAAGAAGAGAGTTGGTTGATTGAATTCGTTGCAGGGACAGAATTTTGAAGATTACGGCGATGAGGCACTTTGAGGAAGGGGGGGGGGGAGGAGGGACCTGCGGGTGGGGTGAGGGCTGCCAATGTAGGAGTCGACTTTTTATCTTCTTAGACGAGTCTACTACTAATTAGCTTTCCCCGCAGGCACGAAAAACTCGGTTGGTTCAGGCGGGAGCCGATCCGGGCTTTGAACCCCAGACCACGCTTGTGGTAAGTGGCGCCACTTGTCCACTACACTATCTCCGTTTAGCCAAAATTCTGATATTATTGTATTATAACATTCTTAGCTTCTGACCCTGATACTGGTGTATAAGAAGGGATTAAGTAGCTTAGAACAGCTGAAAATGCCTTTTCATAGCTTGTTCCAAGTTTTTTTCCGCAACTGTATGTTGGCCACGGTTCGGCCATCTTGCACCCTTCTATCCTTGCAAGTTCTGAAAGTGCCATTAGATTCTGCCAGAGATAATAGCTCAGAGCAAAGGTGACTGTGGAAGGCGCTCAGCCATGTTCTTCAGACAAACAACAGACTTTTCTTTCCTTCGAGTTCGCCCCGCTTAGCCGTCTTTCTTGGGCGCAGTGCTACTTAGACTTTTCTTTCCTTCGGGCTCGTGTAACTAGAAGAAACTTATTTGGACAGATGGATTGTTGGGAAGGACCGGTGAGTCTTCTCAAGCTTTCATGGAACCTTATCAAATGCCTTTGTGACTTTGAACGGAAGGCGTAAAAAACGCTTGTCAGTTCAAAAGGCCACTGTTGAAGTTATCACACCAGAAGTTGTCATTAGTATATGATAACTTTGCCTTCGAACCTACCACAGTACCCACAAAAATCACTATTGAGGCTTGTTCTGCGTAGAGCTGGCTGTCTTGTTAACTTGCCGGGTAAGACAATCGACTCCTGGCTCATGGCGTGCGCTTATTGTGAGATGTAATCGCTCACAAAGCACCACATTACGGGATTTGTAAACGTCTCCGAAGGGCTGTCGAATGAGCGCGCTACGAGACTATTTTATTAGTACTACCTCCAAGGGACCAGCGATAATTTAATAGGGAACAAAAGTCAAACGAATTCGTAGCTTCGTAGAGGGCCGTCCTGACACGACCTCCATCCATCAGCTACCGTTAAATTCAAATGTCGCCGTGTAACACTCCTACGGTGGAGCGGATTATTATTTAAAGGTACCAGGGAATTGC
>MU931506.1:0-18272 GCA_036418165.1 Cooperia oncophora
GGCGGAGGTGGTGTAGCTGCGAGTGGCAGGATAACCACGCGGTTCAAATCCTGCCCCGGGCAACCATGTCTTCTACGGCGCAGTTCGGCGACGGGGGGTGGGGGGGGGGCATTTTGTACTATCATTGCTTCCTTAGTTTCGGTTTACAAGTCTCACTCTGGCGAAACCTGTGAACTCTTGTGAAGCTGGAGCAAGGTCGTCAAGCCATTTTAAAAGTTCGCAGTTCGGCAACGGAGGGGGGGGCATTTTGCACTTCTTGCTACTTCCCATCGACGTGTCGACCTATCTAGACAGCCTCTTCTCGAGTTGACAGGTTTTAACATGATGGCTTGACGACCTTGCTCCAGCTTCACAAGAGTTCACAGGTTTCGCCAGAGTGAGACTTGTAAACCGGAACTAAGGAGCAATGATAGTGCAAAATGCCCCCCGTCGCCGAACTGCGCCTCTTCTACCCTCTGGGGTGAAATGGTACCAGATGGAATTACGAAAACATTGACTTAAAAATCGGTCAGCCATCGCGAGCCATTGTGTAAGCCATTGCGATTCTGAATGGAAATGAAATGCTCGCCGCATCCCAAGAACGGATTAATCAGCGACGAAAATTTTATCCTTTTATTTATCCTTTATGCTTCATTTTGCCCTTATTTAATTGCTAAATTTTCACAGTGATTTAAATAATATTATAGCCTCAGGCTATATTAGCTTGTGTTGTTGTGCTTCATTTCGATGCTCTGCTCTGAAGAGAGCTGAATCTAATCCCGTTCCAGTCTCTGTTGAATCAGGTCCGCCCCTTGGCTGCCCCCACCCCCTCCTCCTTCCTCTAATGGAACATCGCTTATGGAAGTGCATTGAAAATGTCTCGCTGAAGAAGTTGAATGATGCACTAAGAAAGAGGAAAATTCCTTTCTCTGAAGAGGGCTTTTGAGAGGGGTGACTGAAAAAGGGAGACCTTTCTCTCTAAAGAGTGCGTCAAAGTGAGGGTGGTGAAAAAGAGGTGACGGCGATGGGGCAAAGTGAATATAATTGAAGAAGGCATCTGCTTCACGCCCTCACTTTCACTGCTAACTCATTGTTTTTGTCAGGCTTGAGGAGTTTGATCCTTCTGCCTACTTTGCGAACCTACAACGGAACAGAAGGGTTGGCGATCGTAAACGTAGCGGCATAATAGAATCCCTTTTTCGGATGACCCATGCATTTATTTTTCTATGCAAATTTGGACTCGTAGTGTCTTCGATTCGTTCGAAAAGACACTACGAGTCAAATTCGAATTCGATCTGGCAGTACGAAGTGCAAAGTTCACAGTTTATACCGCGTTACTTTAATAACTTTCCCAGCTGAAATTACTGAGGTGTGGGGAGGCTTGTTTGGGATACCGCGAGCAAGACTACCGTGGATTGTCGCGTCGGAGCTCGCGCGCCGTTTGCTGCAAATTCCTCAACGATACATCACTTTCTCAGCTGCAGCAGCAGAAACTTGTATGAGTTCAAGAGGAAGAAGGCTCTGACAGGCGTTACTCGGATGTCTATGCCTAATTCGCATCCCATTATATCTGTGGTGGTCACCTCATAGCCTATAGGTCATGCAGGAAAACACGTCTGTCTGTACAAGCGTCGTTCGGCCCACCCATCACCGCGACATATTACGATTGTCTTGTCACATAGGTCTTGTCACGTACTCCTTGTCTGGCCCTCGTGGAACTGATTCGAGATCTGAAACCCAGACGTGTGGGTGTTGTGGACGTACTCCTACGCCACTGCTCTTCATATTCCAATGACAGTGGGGTATAGTATTTACATTATTTGAACGTGATTGGGCTCACGTCTCCGGTGGGATCCCATTCGGGGGACTATTGCAACGACTCCTATTGTCAAGCAGAGAACGGAACGACAGCTGTTTTGAATGGGAAACGCAGCAACGCCCTTCCCAACTCTGGGATATAGAGTGTACCTCCGCTTGAGCTGGAATGGGTAAAAGACCATTTAGCAAGCTTGCTCAGAAATGAATGTGACGACGACGAATTCCATCATTTTTGGGGAGGCGTAGGGCCTTGTAGTGATCCACGCTGAATAATCTTCTTTCAGCTGCGCCACTTTCTCAACGGCCATTTAGTATCGTGAAGGCGTTCGGATAGGCGTAAAATACATCTGACCCACAGAATGTCCTGATTGGAATGGTTGAACTTCGAGCCACGGCTCTTATACTTTCACAAGAGGAGGGAGTGGTCAATTTGAAGGGGTTGTAGCCGGCCAACCTTGACAGTTTTCTGCAACACTTTGGATCCGTACCCACACAATCTTCAGAGCTTTCCTTGTTCGTTTCTGAGGGCCTTTGCCTCCCGCAGTACTTCTCTTCATATGGCCTTGTAAGCGAGTGCTTGGTTTAATAAAAGGTCAAAGAATAACCATGGCTTCTTGACGTAGTAGTTCTATTCCGCTCGCAAGATAGATGTCTCCCTTCTGTGAGGTACATAATGCTGCTTATTTTCCTGCAATCTTCACTTATTCCTTTCCGGCTAAGGTGGGGGAGTTGGTATAGTATGCGCAATATCAGCCGCGAACGATCCGGTCTATGACCTTCCTTCTACATCAACTCAGCTTTCAGTCCCTCGGGCGAGTTGTTGGTAATAGACTCGTCCAGCAGGAGAGAGACATAGACTTGTACATGTACAGTTTGAACTGGCCTTTCATTTTTCCATCTGAGGTCCAGAGAATCTTGGAGGGATAAAAGGGAAAAGAGGTATCCTGCGCGAATTGGATTGAAATAATTAATCTAAACAATTTGGGTGGAACCCCCTGGTGCGGCACCCCCTTATGGGAACTTTTGTGCTATTTTTGCAAAGCCGTTTCTGCAAATCCTTCGGCTCCTGGTAAAAGTGCATCTAACGAAAAACTAACTTTTGGATTCATTATGTGAGTTTTTAATTTCATTTCAGGGTGGAATTTTCCATTACAAAACAGAGAAAAAAAGTAATTTAGCCTTAGGAAAACCAAACGCATTACTTCCGTTCCATTCTATAGTAAACAGTGGATTATTTGGTATTAGACGAAATTCGATTACCTAAGAGAATGAGTTCGAACGTAACGCCATTGAGGTAAATCACTTCCTGGTCTCCTTGTAACTTTTGCTGGTTCTGCTTTGTACCCCATCCACTTCTTCCTTCCCTCCGAAAAAAAATCAATCATATCACCTGTGATCCGTTCGTCAACGTGTTGCCCGAGTGGGCGCTAGTAAGATTCCGGTTGTCCCTGCAACGCGCTAGAGTTTCCCAGTGGGATCTTTGGGCTCGAGGGACACGATGAATCCATACCATTCTCTCGTGGCTCACGAAGAACTCTGACCATCACTTAGGCGGCCGCCCAGGTGTTCCTTTGACATCCCGCGGGTTCCATTCGGTAATCTGGTCATCTTGCGTGTCCGACCCACCTGATCTTTGAAACCTTAGAAAATCTTTGAGCGCTGCTCCTCTTATCAACAATCGTCTACAGAATGCAGAGCTTTGAATTCCTTCGCTTGATTGCATGATGCAGAGATCTCTGAGCATCGCTTTTTTGATGGCGCTATCCGCATATTTATCCAGCTTTCGCAGAGTACAAATCCCTGAGGCGTAAGTTGGCGCGGGAAGGACCGCTGAACCAACTAAAATAATGAACTCAATTCTTTCTCCTGTTTTCCGACAGTTTCTTTCGTACTGCCGGCAATAACCTTACAAGGACGGTACAAATCAAACTGATAGTTTCTCTCTGATGCACCGACGGCGACGTATGTCACGGCGATGTTTGTGACATCACACAAGTGATGCGAGTCAGCAGAAAGTCTAAAGTATGCTGTGTGATAAAATGTTGGCTTCCGTAATGGAACCAAGAACATGTTGTGGACAAATTATTTACAAACATGTATTACTGCAGAATGAATGCCACTTCTTTCCACAAATGTGAGTGTATGTCACGGCGATGTTTGTACATTGTACATTTATGTGCAGAGACGTCTGAATGGTGTGGACATTTCACCCAAGTGGCTGAATGTTGGCTCAGCTTTGCTAATTACCCTAAGATCCTGTTAATTTACCCTGTGTAGTATTAGAACTGGGCAAGCCAGGGTGCGCCGGTGGAATGGGCTCCGCATTAGCGCTGTCACTACTAGATTCCGCCAAGAAATTCTTTTTTGCGTAAAGGGAGGGGAGAGGATAGTACCTGAAATGGAAGAAAGGAACAATCGGGAGTTCCTCTCGAGGCTCAATAAGACTCCCCTCCCCAGCGACCTAGATACGATCCCCTATTGGGTCTCGGTCACATAACGATGTTTGCTTATGGGAATACATTCACGCATGTTCTCCATATGAATAAGCAAGTAAATAAATGGATAAGTAGGGGCGTTCGTGGGGGCGTTGGAGCAACTCTAGTCTTGTTGGGGCCTGCCAGGGGATTACCTTTGGTGCTGCGCCTGCTCGTTTCATACAAATTATTGTCGCTTGCTCGCCTCAACAACTGGGTGGAGAACGGGTTGGCGCAGCGCTAAGCCTAGCCCTCTGGCACATCCTAGCATTTGCAGTGAACAAGACTGTACCGTATGGGAGTCGCAGTTCTATATTATCATTATTTCTAAATAACATCTCTCTAATTTACCATTTAGGCCTCTTTGCCTATCAATTGATAAGTTAAAAATATTATCACTGTTATTATTATTGTTTTGTTGAATTAACTTGAATATTGCTACTGTTTTGTATATTTTTAGTTTACTATTCACTTGATTTTAGCATCACTAATCAGTTTTTTATGATGTAGGAACTGAACCGGACGGCCTAAGTGACAAGGATGTATAGCGCTCTGCATCAGAAGGGCATTTCTCAATCATCTCCTTGGCGTCAACTCAACCAAGTAATTCGTCCCGTAAATAGTAATCTAATTGCGAGCCCTACTTGTGTCTTTGATGGCATGTGTGCGTCTGAGCGGCTAAGCTGAGCCATCACGAAAGCCATTCTCATCCACGGGGATTTCTCGTAAGACAACCGTGGAAGATTGCCCGAGGGTATCGCCTCGCGGCAGCGTATTTAACCGACTCTGACGTAGTATTTTGCTGTGCTGAATACGCAATTACAGACAACGACGTTGATGTGAACGAGGGGACTCGTTGAGCATTTCTTGATTAAAGTCTAGGTCGACAACTAGGTCATCCTCGAGACTCAGCTGAGCTACTCGTGATGGGCATCTGGCCCTTATTGCGCTGGCTGTCGCATGTGTACTTTTTACTTGACGGAAATCTCAAGGGTTTTCAGTGACCTCCTGAGGCACACTTTTATAACCGTTCAAACGATTCGGGCAAAACTAAAAACCCTTTCCGTCGTCCCCCATTCAGTGCCCGTATCCACATGATCTCGCAAGGGCTCAGTTTTGAATGTTTCATAAAAAGATGGTGCATTCCACCGGTGGAAATGAAAAAGCACTACCCTCCTCAATATTGTTCTGGCGTAAAGGGGGAGGAAAAGACGTTTGGCCATTTAGCAGATGTAGAAGAAGGTGTAAGTCCATCAGTTTGCGGCTATGACCGCGAAATGACAGTATTTTCCAGCCAATCAACTCAATGAATTGTTGCGCCTGAGTTGCACTTGATCAGTTGCGTCCTGGTGCGAGTCCCGCGCTCGCGACTTCGCTTAGCCGCGAAGAAGGGGGAGCACTTGTAGCGACTGAGCTTCTGTCATCTCCTAACAAAAACTCGTAATTGCTCAGCTTTCGATGTACCATAAACGCAGGCTGAATCATTCCGCTTATGGAAATTCCAGTGCCCTACCTACCCACCCGCCACCACCCCCACCGAACCCGCCGATAAAGGGGTCCACTGGCTCCGCGTTGCGGCTACGAGCGCAGTTTGACAGCATTTGCTAGCCGAGTGACTCAAAGCAGCATTGTTTGATTGAGTTACGTTTGATCAATTGCGTCCTGGTGCGAATGCCGCGCTCGCGAGCCCACTAGCGACGTTTTTGCCGTTCTCGTCGTCCAAATAACTATGAAGAACCACGATAAAATAGCAGCAAGGTCAGGTCACATTTAGCGTGCCCGAAACTCGGTTGAAAAAATCTCATCAAGGCACTTGTGACAGCCCTCCCGAAAATAACTTACGACCCTCTCTCCCTCTTCTTAGTTAGGGCATTCCTCAACGGTGCCTTTTTCCTACCAATGGCACTGCTTCCAATTCACTCTCCCTGCACTCCGTTTTTTCCCTTTCAAAAAGAATATCCAGAGGGAGTTCTAGAATACCCGCTGGAGTTTTATGTATTTCCTGCTGCAAAAAAAAGATGTAGAGTGAGCCTAGGAACACTGTGTAGCTTGAGCAGTAACGCGTAGCGCATCCTATGAAATCAATATACTTATCTCTCACTTTGAATAGTCCTCCCCCCCCCCCCCCATCCCTTCCGTCCTCTTCTGAGTTCAACATGATGCTTGGATCCATTTAATAAGCTCATGTAGGGCACATGCTCTCGAAAAGTAGAAGAACCCGGATTTCCAAATTCGTTTTTTGCATGTTTAAGTGCAAATTTGGTTTGCGTGTCGCTCTAATGCCACCCAGAATTTCAGGCGTTCTTGCTTCAATTCTTGAGAAATCTCGTGAATCTTTCAAATATATATCCGAAAAAATTGGCATTCGTTGTAAGTCACACTATTTTCGACCACACATCGAGTTGGCCACACTTTGTCTTTCTCTCAGTCTTCCGATCAGATCTTGTGCCTCATTTAATTTTGCATTCGATTGGGACCCTTCTCAACCAGTAAACATCATCTGCACTTGCGGTCCAAGACGTTTAGCACTCGAAGGGGTGATATCCACTTTTAGAACTTTCCTTATGGAATGGATCAAGATCTTTAATTACAACGTCTTTTTATATTTACCGCAAGTTCTCTAATTTAGTTTTTTTTTTCTCATTTGGCACAATTTTTGCCAAAATCGGCCTCTCCGGCCCACGAAAATTCTCTAGTTTCGGTACCCTCCAGCTTCTCTCTTTTTGTGGTCTTAACCCCCTCCAGTCTCTCTGATGGAAACAGGTACAGCATCGTCATAGAAATCTTATCAGGGGACCGTCAATGGAAGGGCTAATAGAATTGCGCATTGCTGACTTGGAGGCGAGACAAGGTAGTGCAGGGAGGCCCGTATAGCCACCTTTGTGTAGTTCTGCACATTCTTGTAACCAACGAAAAAACGTAAAATACCGTTCACTTTCTTTAAATACGTTCGACTTTCACACGTTCACTTTGCAGCTTTACGAGAGTTGATTGAGACCTGTTAAATAACATGAGTGCTAGTATAGAAGAACTAGCGGATAGTGCGAAAGGCCCCTCCTAAGCTAAAACGAAGGATTCTCACGAACATTCGCCCGAAATCCCTAGAGTTGTGTAGGCGTGACTGGCGTGGTTCCATACTGAAGGGAGGCGGTCGGCGTTTCTGTCCACAGTGATCAGAAGACGAACCAGTTTGCTCGTAAAACTGAAATAATCCCACAAATAACCCACTCCATGGCAGTGGCTCATTATTCCCACGCCTACATCTGGAATCGGGAGTGTAGCTTCCCCGGGTGGTTGGTTAAAGAATCTAGTTCTCAGCGCACGAGTTAATTCAAGGCCTACTATGTACTCCAAGCTCGCTTCGCCATAGGTTTGACTCGCTTCGTGGTTGAAGCGCGTACGTGTGGCGGTGAAATGACAACAGTGAAATGAGTCCATTTCGCACTGCTGCTTTTTCTACCAATAGTAGCCAATTCAGGCAGAAAACAATCTCCTGACACCACCCAGCCAGATTGCGATCCGGCGCGAGATGATACCCCTGTTATGAACTCGCAGTAATTGCGTCCCTGCCACCCCACTCAGCCAAAGGGGAGGCGCGTGTCAGGCGATATCGCTCGCAGTGGTGGCGCGACTAATTACATATAAGAGGTGGACAATGATCACCGGCGCTGTCATGACCCTCTAATGGGAATGAATTTGGTGACACTTTGCTATCTTACACCTACCCTAGAGGAAAGCCGGGGAGCGTGTAGCAGTAAATTCAACCCACATCTTTGATAAATAAACCTCTTTCCTCCAGAAAGTTTACCCATTCTTGCAAGGTTGCTCAGGCCGTTCCGCTTCGTTCAATACAAATTTCTGAACATTTGTTACCAGGTCCGCCCCCCTCGGCAAGAATGCATCGTCATTCACCGCAAGTTTGTGGTCTTCACCGTGCTGTGGCAGGGAGCTGACTCCCTTCACTCTTTCGCAGTGCTGCCACTATTACGACATCTAACCCGCGCCTACATAGGAGCCGACTTTCCCTGTGGGGCTCCCCCTCCACTGCCCGCACAGCGCCCACCGGCAAAACTGGGGACGGATTACTATGGTGAAACGATTGTCTGTTCAGACGCTTGCAGACTAGCTAGTACTATCGCACTTGCGTTTCCTGCCCAATAACTGCCAAAGGGAACGTACATGCCTGCATGTGTACTCTCTTTTTAGTTGCACGAAGCGACCAACGTAAAAAAGAAGTACACTTGCAGCATGTAACGTTTCCTTGCCATTTGGGCAACATTTTTGACTTTCCCTAATTTTTTTGCTAGTCCATGTTAGCTCATAGGTTTCACCTTGAAGAGAAGCTGCGAAATGGGATATATCAAGTATGGGAGGTCTCTACGAGGTGGTCTTCAAGCTTCGTACCACTGGGTTCCCCCCACCCCAACCATGCCACTGTGCCGAAAAGAGATATTCAACGCAGAGGTTTTTTGTCGGTTCAAAACACAGAAATCATCAAATCACTTAGAATTTCGAGTCTGCTTATATTCAGCTTTTTTACTGAGGACCATGTAGCCTAAAGCTTTTTCCTGTTACTCCCATACATATCGATTGCCTTCGTAAACAATAAACAAGTGTCGGAGAGTCATCTTCATTCACATTTAGCCAAAAATTGTTTTGAAATCGTCAGTAAGTAGTGCATGTAGCAAGTTTGTTCGAGGGACATGTCTGTCAGTCAATTTCCAGTTTTTCATTACTTACAGCTACTTATACCAATTGAATCCCTCCGATGTGATGCGTTCATGTCACGCCCGGCACCATCTCGCCGCTGCCTATATCTTCTCCTTCTCACGTCAATCAAGTCACTTTATTTAGCCAGTATCCCATCTGGTTTGAGACTAGGCTGTCTGTCACAATTTTTACTACTTTTACGTCAACATAGCTGTAAAACTCTTCGAAGTTCGTCTCTAAAACCCACATGTTTTCGTACTTTTTGTCCTCATTTCCTTTTTCAGATGCGGAGATGATGAGCTGAGCTGAGGCGTCACTTCAATCATCTTGAGCACGAAGGATTGGTAGCTCCATAAGCAGCCTAAAGCCTTACCTTGCTTTATGACTGCTAAAAAAACACTCTGTTTGTTGGAGAATTTAGCGTCCATACGACCCACACATTTTCTCAGTTGGTACGATAACCTTTTATAGCGAACGAGCTGACATTCCTTCTAAATACTCTCGAAAAAAACCCGCCGGGGTTGAAGTGTGAGGTGGGAAGTGGCGTAAGACACCACTCGAGTCAATAAAAAACGAATTGAAGCAGTCGAAAACTGCGATGAAACTTCGTCTTGAAACGCAGTTACGGCCGAGTTCCCGTCGGCCACATGGCAAAATTTCCCGTAGGTAAGGGCTGCATGTATGCACTCAAATATCCATCCATCTATCCAGCACCGCAGCCGCTTCATACCTATCCCTTCGCTTCATATTTTACTTAGCAAATGAAGCCAAGCTTTTGGGGGCAAGCATCAGGCACGGTCGTCCATTTGGGGCGGGCTGGCGCGGTGAGAGTTGGAGTCGGATATGTTGTTAGCCTCCATACAACTATTAAGGGTACTTTTCCTGGGAATTATTGGCTGTGCAGCGACTGCTTCAGGATGGCGCAATTCGCCCTGCCCGGCGTATAAATATTTATCCATGTCAACTGCGCTTTAAAACAGTACTTTCTATAATCGCTAACGCACAGACAACGAAAGTTCAGGGGGTAGAGCGTACGTATCACCCATGAATGAAGCGCGAACACAAGTTCACGATTGGTTCCCAGACCCAATATGCCTCCCTTCCATTTGCCAAATGCCGTGCAGGGCACGTCCTGCCGTTGGGGAGAAATTTTGCAGAGTACGATTCCCTTCTGAGCTCCCTCTTATAGACAACGCCTTAATCACCTCTCCGCCCCCTCCCATCCCGTCTATCTACCATCTTCTTGAACATTTCCAACACGTCCTGCCGTTGGAGACCAATTCTGCACAATGCGACCCCCCCCTTTCCTGCTCTGATACAACGCCTCTACCATCTATTAGCTATGTCTACTTACCTATGTATGTCTCCTACCGAACTCGCACTGAAATACTCGCACATTTTCAAGATAGTTGAATACGTGATTCTCCGCAATGTGTAACCCTCCACAACCCTCCAATTAGCGGATCTCTTCTCGCTGTGAAGCCCCGCCCCCCTTTTGTCCGGAAAAACATGTTGTTTTCATTGAATAAGTATTAATAATGGATATATGCGGTGTGGGTAAGAGCCGTCTCCAATTATTATTCCCACTCTCCTCTAAGGATCTATGGTTTGTGCTTTCATTGAAAAATGACACATGATAATTGACGATAAGTAATGGTATTGAGTAGTGATTGATGATTTGCGAACGTTTCACACTTGCTTTTCTCAATTGCCTCTATTTTTTTTTATTTTGCGAATTGTTTTTGATATCATCCGTCGACTAAAAGAACTGCGATCAAAGTGACAGTGTTGAAGGCGGTCTGCCTGATGTGAGGGTCAATCTCACCCTCGCCCCCCTCCCCGGCACTCCCCCTCGCCGGGCCTCTTGCCCCAACAGTGCATTCTTGCGGTAGCTCCCGGGGGATACTGCGACGAACGACAGCAGTGATCGTACCAAAGCATCCAATTCTGGGTGGTTTTCTTTTAAGCAGCTGCTTTATTCTACGCATTTTCTGTGTACAGCTTCTTTTACTGGTTCTCTTGTCGGACGTGAAAGAATCCCGTTGCATTGCATAGCTTCACAAGGGTTTACAGGTCTTCAAAGGAAGCGTCGTCATCGATGGGAACCACCAAAATGCCCCCACCAAGCCCGCTGCACCTAACTTAACCTTATATTCATACAGATTGTTGAGTTTACTTGAGACAGGCCTCGCGATTGACCAAGGAGTTGGAGCCTCCTAGTGTACATCATGGCAGAGTCCGCAATCTGCGATCCCGAAGATGCCCAACTTTCGCGATCTGAACGCTAAGAGCACCACGGCTCAGCAACTACAACCTGGCTCCGCCTTTATGAGCTGGCTCCAGCTTCTCGCTTTACCACCTCATTCTATTTGGGGTCTCGATGTTTTCTACATTGTCTTGTCATACGTTGGTCTGTTTCTTTTTTCTTCTCTTGAGTTCTCTGCTTTCATATAAGGCTCAGAACTAGCGATTTTTTTGGGCGCTTTTGACAGTTTCTCTGACTTTTTATCATTCCTTTCATGATTTAATGATTCCGAGCTCCACAACCTGCTGAAAGCAATCGCCGGCGCTGTCTTCAAGGAGTCAGCGCCTGGGAGCTGTTTTATATTTCTATGGTTGAGAAACGACCACTCCACATTGAATTTCCATGGGAGCTGGATATAAGGGTAGCTATTCTACCTCAGAGGGATTCTAAGAAAGGCCGCATTCAAATGAGAACATCGTCAGTCTTAAAAAGAAATGTTCCAAAAATCTCATTAGGGACACCTTAGCTTCTTCTGCTCCGGGAAATACCTCAGTTTTTTCCATTCCTTGTCTCTACCTTTATCTGGACTCCAGCTGCCGCTTGGTTCCTAGCGGAAAATAGGACTATCGCCTGCTGGATTCAAGCGCTCCAATGAGAAGCATAGGATCTCTCTTAAATGGATAACCTCAGTAATCTCCGGAGAATAGCCGTCTTTCCTTTCAGCAGCTATGAAAAGACGTCGCATTTGATGAATCGCTCCGAGCGGCGCTCCCAAGAAGTCGTCATTTCTGAAAAGAGCTGGGTGAATGAGGTTATTGAGTCCCATTCTTCTTGTGAGTCACATTCGTCTCGAGACCACCCCTCCCCTTAAAAAGGGGAATCTCGCCCAGAGACACAACAATATGCCATAAATGCATATGGTTGAGTGGGGAACGTTGTGCGTTTCCAGATGAATGGCGACGACACTGCTCCCCAGGGGACAGTATTGTCCGTCGTGAGCTCGCCGTTCGTTGACAAAAACACTGAGCTCATCACGTTTATGTCGTAACAGTCAGTCAGCGGCTGCACGCTCACACAAAAAATCCGCCTTACTCATTTCGTACTGCCAGCCATTCAAACCATTTGATGGAACTTTGTTTTGGAACAATATTTAGTCTTGTCATTCTTCACAGTTCAGTATGAAGAGCGAACCAGTTGGCGAAATGAAGTTCATCGATTTTGAGGAGGCTCGCTAAGAAGGATTTCACCTATAGCTGTAAGTGTACCAGGCAGTCATTTATCGTCGGCGCAGTTTGACGACGGAGGGGGGGGGGCATTTTGTACTATCATTGCTTCCTTAGTTCCGGTTTACATGTCTCACTCTGGCGAAACCTGTGAACTCTTGTGAAGCTGGAACAAGGTCGTCAAGCCATCATGTTAAAACCTGTCAACTCGAGAAGAGGCTGTCTAGATAGGTCGACACGTCGATGGGAAGTAGCAAAAGCGCAAAATGCCCCCCCGGTCGTCAAACTGCGCCTCTATCGTCTTATACAGTCTTGTCTGCTGCGAATGAAGGGGGCTAGGTTTGGCGCAACGTCAGGCCGTTCTCCACCAATAGTTGAAGCGGACAACCGATAACAATGGGTGGGATCGTCGTCCGCTGAAGAGGACGACTCACCTGAAACATCAGGTACGAGCTGTACTATACAGGAACTCGACCTTTGGTGAATGAACCTTGATTTGACAGTTGACTTGCTTGATTGGATGCTTGCTTCTCCTATTTCAATCAGAACAAGAGCGGTCTGCTCAAATGGACATTTACCGGCCAACAACCCTGTAGGATGAAGTGTTTCAGCCCATATGAGGCTTCCCTGCTCAGGTAGAGATGGACCCTTAGCCGGTCGTCTACAACTATCCGACGACCACGGGCATCCTCCTTCTGGCCAACTCCCGTCGTCCGCACCTCAGGGTCAGCTGCCACCCCATAGAACTTGGAGGCGGCGAAGAGGGACTGAGCGGTGTTCACAACAGGGATGAATCGTGCGAACGCTGTTCAGAGCGATAAAATCGTGAGAAACTTTATTGGCATTGTCTCAGTGGTAATTACTGAAGGGTTAAGCTGTGTCTGATCACTTAAGTGGCACCCACCGTCACCGCCTTATACATGCATCGGAATAATTAGCTTTGCTAATCATCGTCTTCGAGCTCCGGCTTTAATCCTCCTAATGGGTTGAGTCTGAGTAAGGATTAATCTGAATCCCTAAAATAAACGTTTTGGCACCGGCGTTTCCGTTGAAGTAAGGGCGAGGAATTGCTGCTATACGCAGTTGAACTTCCTATTTGGGTAGCAATGTTTCACTCAGCGCACAACCCGCCAAGGATGCCCCTCATATCAAGCCTAATCTCTTCACAGTCGTCCAACTCCATTCTCCAAACTGTTCTTAGAATTTGGACCTCTCATGGTCAAGGAAATCTTCAAGGAGGGTGTTGTCATTGGGTGGCTACTGGAGGGGGGGGGTGTACTTCATTGGCGGAAAAGAGGCTGTGTGACAGGACCTGAAAGTAGGAGGTGAATAGATCGGAACCTCCAGGCGCACGAAGAGAGAATCGTACAGAAGGGCCAAAGGGCCAGTTGTCTTTATTGCCGTGTGCAATTGTCCGAGGATTACACTCAGGGTTCACCAGCAATGTGAGACTACACAAGTCCCTGCGGAAGGCCCCAAAATCTCTCAATTTCTGTAAAGTCAATTGTCCCTTCCTGAAGCTTCCTAGAAGCTGTCCTGATTTCTCAAAATTCATTGGCTTAGCCCATTTGCTAAGCTGGAGGCAGTATTCAATTGGTCCAGCGCGGTCCCAGCCTGCTCCCTTTATTGCCTCTTGGCACTCGCGCTGATTGTGACACTTTTCGTGTACCGACGGCGCTGTTACTTAGCATTGAAAATGTTACTAATAAAAAGAGGTGGTGTCGTTCCGCTCCACCGGGTGGAAGTGAGTGATCATATTTCCCTAGTTGGCAATTCCTAGTTGTTTTCCAAGACACCGCCAGAAATGCTGGTGGAGGAAGTATACGAGCAGCTCAGCAAGAGTGCCGGATTCTCGAGTCGCTTCGGGCCTTTGTTCGAGCTATCTGCTGGACTAGGCTGACGCATTAGAATGGGTGAAATAACACTGTCATATGAACTTACCCCCAAATTCCCCCATCCGGTACACTCCTCTAACACCCTTTTACCGATCTCACCAAGTTTCACCAAAATTTGGCCGTGGGACCGCGGAGGTTGGGCACCCGCAATTAAATGTCCAGCAGATAGCTTGAACAGGTTAGTTGCAAAATAGTTGTTTTGCAGTGCCGCCAATACCATACCGCCGCCATACAGTGCACGTGAAACGAGGAATATCAAGGATTGGAAAGATTTCCTTCGTAGCCAAAACTGTACCCTTCCTCCCGGCAACCAATACGACCCATGAAGGGTTGCGATACTGCACAATGAGCTGCCAGTCATCAGTTTGTTCCGCCAGCTGAACTTGGCGAGCTAGCTTGTGCACAGGTCCACCTACCCTCCCAAGTTGACGGCGTATGAATGGGTTTCCGGACTTGACCATGCTCTTTGTGACATGTGCCAAACATTCTACTTCCCTTAAGAATTTTGGTGCCACAGTGAGAATTGGTCTGTGCAGGTCAGCGTTTTTCTTCTCCCATATGAGCTTAGTACCAAATCGACTTCAGAAAGGCTCGGTTGTTCTGCAAGGTAATGCGAGTTTGTCCCTCGAACCTTCGGCGCCCCTAGCGGCTAGCGGACCTCGGAGGGATGAGGGTCTACACACTGTTAATCGCGAAGAGAATCAAGTGATGTGTAGCGCGGTAGATAAGTATTTATTCGTTTGCTGCGTAGTTTTTTTTTTCTCTGAAGGCGTAGTTTCAAAAATATTAGATTACCACGGCCGATTGATTAGGAGAACAATGACAGAGGTTACAAAAAACTCAACCTGGACGGTAGCCGAACCCACAACTCCTGAGCCAACGAACCATGATGTGTAGCGCGGTAGGTGCTACGGTAGATGCATGAAAACATGCTTTTTACGGTGCTCACGGTAGTGTCTTTAGACAAGAAAGTCGTGATTCTCAGAAAAGTGTGCATTCATCTCGATTCTGTCCGAAGTGGAAAATCGCAGTTGTGTTGAGTGCTTTCATATGAACGTTTGACATTACTTCCGCGGCCAATAGAAGTTCGTTTGTCTCCCGTTTATTCCGACGACATTTCATATTGTGATTTTTATTCACGAAATCTGGTCTCGCGCATACTATACTTATTTTTTTTCGGAAATTGTGATCAGTTGCAGTTGACTAGCCATCTACATTACCCCTTATCGTGCCTCACAATGATATAAGCATAATCTGGGCCAGAGTGGCGTAAAGCAGCTGATGCCACTTACCATGGGGGTCACTAAGAGGGTCAAATTATGGGTCCGCTCTTGTCTAGGAAAGCTAAGCCAACCTTTTGACTTCTACGCTGCTGAACTATGAGAATTCCATGGATGGGCAACTTTTGAGCTGCTTTGCTGATCGTGAAATGCCGGTGAAACCTCGAGTTATCTTTATAAGAGGTTTTGATAAGCAGATGCGCACGGCGCTCCGAAAAGTGGACTAGAACATTATGAAGTATGTGTTCCTGTTTTATCCTAAGTATATTCGTAAGTGACTGCAGAGGAGTAAAGGTAAATTGGAGGGACTTGGTGTTAGATGTTTTCGGAATTGCGCCCACGCATCAGACCTTCATACCATGTTGAAATCAAGGAAGAATGCGAGCTGCTTGTGTTTTGGCATGCTTTCTCGGTAACTACTGCAAGTGCCAGCAAAATATCCGGAGGGTATGGCCTATCTTTCTTGACCGTTGTCACCATTCGCAGGAAGTCTGGGCTGAACTTACGCAACAATGTGTTCGGTTCAATGCGCTGATGAATCCGATACTGCTTTGTACCGGTTACGCAAGCCTCGGGCTGCTGCTAGAGGCTTATAAATAAATAGAACAGGGTCATTAACCAGTGAGAACATCCTTTTACGTTCAGCACTGAAGGGGACGAATTATAAGGGCTTGACTCATTACTCTTAGATGTTATAAAAGCATAATATAGTAAATCTATGCAACGTTCGATTATTACGCGTCACGGCCTCTCCCTCCATTCGATTGCTGGAGCCGTTGCATCCATAAATACCTGTGTTTACTATTTCCAACCATGGGTACGTCAATGGAGATAATTAGGCAGAGTAACGCCTCTGAAGAACAATAAAGCTGAGCTGAACGACCTCCCTGAATAGTTTCCAGCTTTCCGTCGGGCCAATTGGCTTTTATTACCTTCCGAAGTTGTTTCTGGTCGATTGCTTATCGGAAATCCGGCAGTCTCACCTGACCCGGAATTTTCATTTACACCTATACTACAAAGGAATAAATACAGACTGGAGGAGCGAATTTATTCACGGTGTCATCAAGCTCTCATGCCACAGCAAAGGAGGCGCACTTAATGTATCTGGAAACTACAAATTGTTCCCGGACTAATCGTACCCTTTAACTGTCCCTTTTTTAGATCATTCAGAGTTTTATCTGAAATAGTGCTCAGGGGCATTTTTGACCTCGCGCTAAACCATTTTGGGATACTGGCATGGATTATAACTCATGAGAATCGCATGAATGTCTTAAATCGATGTGAATTGTACCGGTTTCCGGACGGTCCACCCTTTTACTGTCCTATTTTGGAGGTCATTAAAGAAGTTTCTTCATCTGAATCAAGCTTTAGGGGTATTTTGACTCGCCCTAAGCACTTTTGGGATATGCAGAGCGGTGATATGGTAGGGCAGTGACTTGGGCGGGGAATAGGGCTTCAGGGGTATTTTGACCTAGCCCTAAATCCTTTTGGGATATGGCAGGGGTGTGATATGGCAGGGCAGTGACTTGCGGGGTCAGTCACTATACTACTCTGTGTTCTTATCCTCCCAGACATAATCTGGTACCAACTAACCATCTAGAAAGGTAGAAGGCTCTGTTGGCCCGAGCGGGAGCCGGTCCGGGACCTGACTCCCGGACCGTGTAACTAAGCATGCCACTTCCAACTACACCGCCTTCGCCTCCCACTAGAGATAGTAAATGGGTGGGCATTCGAGCAATGCAATTCACGAGAGCAGGATGGTTTCCTAAGCAGTGTCCGCTACCCTTCTGATTGGGATACAAGTCTGCTACAAGCGTCTGCGAAGGACGAAATGCCTCCTTGAGCCTCATCGGGGTTAGATCTTGCAACAGTGCAATGGCTATCGGGGCTTCTATGTATTCAATAGGCCAGTTTTGCCTTCCTTCCATACCTCCACCCCTACTACATTTCCCGCGTGTAGCATCCAGCCTACTCCCACATTTCCTACGTGTAGCGTTTTTTGGTGCGAGACAAGTGGTCCAGCTAATTGTTCTGTCGTCATACGTTTGGAGCGCGTATTGGTCGAGGTAGCTCAGGAAGCCCGAGTCGTCACAAAAACTCCATTACGTAACGTGGGTTGGTAGAAAAACTGCTTACGTAGTAACCAAGTCCTTCCGGTTGGCAACATTTCTTTGATCGAAGGCAATTGAGCGTTGGCAGTGAGGTCTGTGAGGTTTTTGAAAAACAACAACTTGTTTGTTTACTTGTTTGCATGCGTCAGTCGTCAACGTCAGCAGATGGGAACTAGGAAGAGCTACCCATATATTCACAACTAGCATGAAAAAGAAGAGATAATTGGGGAATCGCTAAAAAGGTGATTGTGGTCGAGTCACCTCGCCAAAGTTGAAGATATAACGTGGTCCATGTAATGACCCTATCTTCGGAATCGATTTCTACCTCGTCCCATTTCCTTTATGTCACTAAAAACCTAAGCTCAGTTCTCTCCTTCATTTCTTCTTCTCGGTAAGACAAAGTGATAAATGGTTTCGACTAGGAGAATCCTCTAGGCTACTGTGGCTCAGCAACGAATGAAGACGATGCTAGCCCCTCTCTAGGACGACATGTGATGCAGATGACGATGTGGTTGTGGTGATGATGTGATTGCTGGA
>MU931507.1:0-26026 GCA_036418165.1 Cooperia oncophora
CGCGTGCAAGAGTTGCCCAATGGAATTCGTCCCTGCAACGTGCAAGAGTTGCCCAATGGACTCTCTCTGCTCGAGGGACACGATGAACTGAACTTCATACCATTCGTTCAGAGCTTTCACGAAGAAGTCTGACCATCGCATAGGCGGTCGTCCAGGCGTTCGCTTGACATCCCGTGGAATCCAGTCGGTGATCGCTCTGGCCCACCTGATCTTCGAAACCTTGGCAAATGCGGCGGCGTCTCTGATCTTCGATCGTCGGCGGAGTGCGGAGCTCCGGATTCCCTCTCTCACTTGCGTGTAGCGGGAAACTCCGAGCATCGCCCTTTCGATGGCGCGTTGAATAACGCCGACCGCATGCTCATCCTGCTTTCGTAGAGTCCAAGTCTCTGAGGCGTACGTCAAGGCAGGAAGGACCGCGGAATCGAAGAGGTGGGCACGGAGCTTGGTGTTCTTCGTCTTCTTCGCTACTCCCTCGATGTTCTTGAAGGCTCCCAAGCCGCTCGCTTCCTCCTGCTCAGCTCTGGAGCTAGGTCATTCATCATATTGATTTCACGACCTAGGTACACATAGCTAGAGCATTCAGAGATGGTCGTTCCGTTGAGCGTGAATGGGGCATCAGATACCAATCCGTTTCTCATGAACATCGTCTTCGTTAGATTCAGCCGTAGACCGATTTTTCCACACGCGCAGTCGAATCAGCCAGCATTCGTTCCGCTTGCTCGATGTTTGGTGTTATCAAAACGATGTCGTCAGCAAAGCGGAGATGGTGTAGTTGCCGACCGTCGATCTTCACTCCCATGTCTTCCCATTCCAGTTGACGCATGACGTTCTCGAGAGAGGAGCTTGGGCGAGATGGTGTCGCCCTGTCGGACCCCTCTCTTCACATCGATGATGATCTCCTTGTAGAATGGTGAGATCTTGGTCGTGAAGTTGCTGTAGAGCTCACGAAGAATCCTGATGTACTGAGTAGGAATACCCTGGTTGCCCAGGGCTTCGATAACCGCTTCTGTCTCAACGGAGTCGAAGGCTTTCTTCAAGTCGATGAACGTGAGACATAGCGGCATCTTGTACTCTCGCGATACTTCGATGAGCTTCGTTACCGTGTGGATGTGATCGATCGTGCTGAATCCTCTTCGAAACCCTGCTTGCTCGCATGGCTGTCCTTCGTCTAGTGTTCTGCCAATCCTGTTCAGGATGACTCGTGTGAAGAGTTTGTAGACTACAGACAGCAGGCAGATTGGGCGATAATTGCCAATGTCGTACAGGTCTCCCTTCTTGTACAGCAACACAGTCTTGCTGGTTTTCCACGAGGTGGGTACCTTGCATTCCGACAGGTAGCGCGTGAAGAGTCGAGCCAGAGTTTTGACAAGAACTGGCGGAAGATTCTTCAGATGTTCGGGTCTGATCCTGTCGGGACCGGGTGCCGTACGATTCTTCACCGACGAGATGGCGTGTCGGACTTCGGAAGGGAGAACTGCAGGAACGACATATCCATCCTGCTCCAAGCGGTATGGTTGCAGGTGGCTGTCAAAGAGATCCGAGTAGAAGTCGTGGATGACCTTCTCCATTGCCCTTCTGGATGCGGTGATTGTTCCATCCGGACGTCGGAGGGCGGTCATCTTGGTCTTACAGTTGGCGAAGTCGCGGCGGGCGTTGCGTATGCTCTTCCCAGCCTCTGCGGCTTCCACCAGTACTGCTGCTCTTCTCAGGTCTTCCTTTATCGCTTCTCTGCATAGCTTCGCAAGCTCAGACGTCAGCTGGTAATTGCCTGCGGCTCGTGCACGTTGGCGAATCAGCTCGAGAGTTTCCAGAGATAGACGCTTCTTGGTAATCTTGGAACTCTCTGACTTCTTGGCGCAGTCGTGAAGATGTGCGACAAGCCGTTCGTATTCCTCGTCGATGTTGTCGATGGAATCCTCCCAGAGCCCAGCGAGAGAAGTGAAGTGATCCCAGTTGATGACGGTCTTGGGGCTTCGCTTCTTGAACTTTGCGGCTCTCTCTCCTCGCATCGAAAAGCGGAATCTTGCGCGAAGGAGACGGTGGTCGGATCCTGTGTAGAACTTAGGAACAACAGCGACATCGGTCAGGCAAAACCTTCGATTGAAGATGATGTGGTCGATCTCGTTATGGAATTGTCCACCAGGAGACTCCCATGTCCAGCGTAGAGAGTAGCTGTTATTGTTTGATAACTGCTGTTTAACGCCGCAGTACGCGATCCGAAAGCTATCACAAGAATGCTGAGTTATGGGCAAAAGTCGGACCACGGACGGGATTCGAACCCGCATCTTCTGCTTACCGGGCAGTTGCGTTCCCTATTACGCTACCGAGGCCACTTTTGACCACTCAGCTCAATGGCTATTTGTGCCATAGCCTTACAGCACTCACACGTTCAACGTGATGAGCCGGTTAGCCGATATCGGCAGTGAACCGCAAGGCTGAAGGCTTTTTACAATATTTTTTTTTTTTTATTTTTTTTTTGTTTCCAAGCTGTTATTGTGGGTTAGATTCCCGTCCGTGGTCCGACTTTTGCCCATAACTCGGCATTCTTGATAGCTTTCGGATCGCGTACTGCGGCGTTAAACAGCGTTATCAAACAACAACTCTGAACTGACTTAAATCTCCGTTGGCCCTGTGATTCTTGCAGCCTCGCCCGAGCGGTCCCAGCCGACGTGTCGGTGGTTCCCTCAGGTTCAGGGGAATGAGGCCCATAATTATTACTGTTTTCGGCGAGAAGAAATTTAACCACGCGTAGCTCGCCAGGCTCTGACGTGGCACCCTCCGCATTGGTACGGTGTTGGAACAAACCGTTCACCCCCACGCCACGTTGAGGCTGCGGATAGGATTTGTGGGGGCGTTCATTGACATTTATGTGAAAAACAGCAAGTCCTTGTTCACTCATGGAGGAAATATTTGCACAGATGATGTTATCACTCCTGAAGAACACATTCCGGACCGCTGTTGTACGAGGATCTCAGCAATCTCTTTACTTTTCGAACCGATAGTCGGGAATTTCATCTGTTATTTCATTTTTCTATGAGATATTTGTATTCTCTGCCTAAAAACGTGTTCTGATACCTTCGGAGCATGAATAAGATGCCAAATGGACCGTATGAAACGGCGCAGAGAGAAAAAAGTATGACACACCATGTGTGTCACGCGGTCCGGAATTGAGAACTTTATCATTGCTATAACCATAGTCTTAACTTGGAAAGATAATTAAATGTGTTGCGAATTCGAAGACAGCGCCCGCGATCGACATTGGCAGGTTGTAGGGCTCAGAATTGTTAGAACATGTGGCAAGTAAAGCATTAATCAAAAAAGTAAACAAAAAGCGCCGCAAGAACATAGAATAAGACCCTGTTCGATCGGACGCATCTGGACGAGTTTCGCAGATTTTGGGTGAGTTCTCCAAAACCCGTCGCCGCCTCGTTGCGGCTAATTCTCATGAGGCCATTACCTAGGTTGTTTCGAATTTGAAAGTTTAGATAATCTAACCTATCTTATGTGATCTAATTAGTCTAACCTATCTATGAGTTAATCTCTCTATCAGTGTACGAAACGAACGCTAGAAATTTAGCGATTATCAATGCCAGCGAGGATTGATAACGGAAAATCAATCGAGGCGGGATTAAAGACAGCGCCCGCGATGGACTTTGGCAGGTCTCAGGGGTCAAATTTGTTAGAACAGGTGGCCAATGAAGCACTAATCAAAAAAAGTAGGAAAAAGGTGTGGAAGAGCGTGAAATAAGACCCTACGAAATTTAAGGCATGTGGACGAGTTTCGCAGACCTTTGGTGAGTTCTCCAATACACGTCGCCGCCTCGGAACTCCAGAAACTTAGCGTTTATCAATGCCAGCAAGCACTGATAACTGTTAACCAGTCGGGGCGGGATTAACAGGACAGGAGGCGTCAGCTCGGCTCTGTTGACTCCGCCCTCGTCAACCAATCGATTTCGAGCCGCAAGAGTGGGATTTCCGCTGTGGTTGCGACTCCGCGTTCGTTTTCATTGGAGGGTTTTTTCACTTTGGTTGATCGCGGACGCTGCCTTTAACACGACAGGCGAGGTCAGCTTATCATTGTTGACTCCGCCTTCGTCTATCAATCGATTTCGAGTCGCAGGAGTGGGATATCCTCTGTGGTTGCGGACTCCGCGATCTTGTACAGTACAGGGTTTCTTCATCTTGGCTGATGGCGGACGTTGTCTTCAAATTGATTGACATCTAGAATACTTCTGTCATTGTGTTGACTATTTATTATCAATTATCTTAAGATTTATTTTGTGGTTCTATTCTTGCTTTCTGCTGTGATATTTCTTATTTAAAAACAGCGTTCGCGACCAACCAAGGTGCAGAAGTCCTTTGAGAGTACAAGATGGGGAGCTTGTGGTCACAGCGGATATCCCTTTTTCGCGGCTCAAAAGCGCTTGATAAAAGCACGACAGCTCAGCAACGATAAGCTGACTCCGCCTATGAGGGCGGAGTCAACAAGTTCTACCTCAATTATCTTCTCACCAGCCGGCTTTGCCGGCTGATGCCTGCACGCCTTCTTCTGAGATAAAGAATGGATTTGCTGAGCGGGCCCGGCTCCGCCGCGCTTTTCTTTTATACAGATAGTCAACAATCTTTGACCAATATGTTCATGCGAGTAGCTCACTTATAGTGCACTACATGATTCTTTTATATAGTGAGGTTGTAAACAATCACACATTGCCCCAAAGTGATACCAAAACATGGATTTTATTCGCGACTCTGCTAGCGGTTGATCCTTCCTCTATTCATCCTTATCGCTTTCATTGGCGCTTTTATTACCACACTTGTGATGAGTTTATACTAAACGCACTATACGCTTCCCCTCCCGTACTCTCCCTCACTAATCCCACCCACCCACATTATACCCTCACCACTCCCACTTGCCCCACCCACTCCCCATCCCGGCCGCTGCACGTGCTCACGTCCACCTGCCACGCGAGCAGCTCGTGCAATGGTTTGGAGTGCACTACATGGTTCTCTTATATAGTGCAGGGTGTTATCACAATCAAAACATTGGATTGATACATCTGCACCAACTGGTTTCGCCACCGGCTAGCGGTCGTATACTGTCCTTCATTGACGTGTTTGAACCCGTGAAACGTTTCGCGGACATACATACATACATACATACATACCGACAAACCGACACACAGAGTTAGCGGTTTATAGAATGTAAGGATTACCAAGATTCGTTAGCGGTGATATTTGCTAATCTTATCGAATATGCCTTGGATAATGAGCCGCAGCAAGTGGCCATTAGAATATAACAGAGAACTCGCGAAGATTTATTGACTCGTCCATTCTCGATCCCGTATATGAGGTCTTTTAAGAGCATTTTCAACGCTTTCTTCTACTTTTCTCTTTGCTAGTACTGGGCCTACAACATGATCTAATGGTTACAAGCTCTACAGCCTGCGAAAGGCGAACGCCAGCGCTGTCCTTTGAAGAAGCTCCCGCGATAAAAGTGTCATGGATAGTTGCTGTTCAAGTATGAAACAGTAGCTGATAAGTAATTCCTTAACGAATGAAAAAACCAAGAACAGCCCTCAAGAACAACATAAACAAAATCACTCCTTGACAGTCACATCGCTGTGCAAACCCTTGCTCACAAATCGCTTTATCACATATCCATCAGTATGGGCTGTCGTCGCAATGCGCCAAAAAGAGAATAACCGAAAACAACAACACACCAAAAAAAAAAAACAATAAAGGCAGGTTGAGCAGAAAAAAAAAATGGTCCCACTACTTAGCCATAAACAATCTAGTAGGCAGCCTGTAGTACTGGGAAATGAACGAAAGAACGGAGTGAAACGGTCAAAATCCTGCGAAGAAAAGCCTCCGTTCTCAGTGACTTGTAAATCGATTTCGGACGAGTTTCCCGTAGGCATCTTACCAATCACCGCTACCGAAGATACGGCTATATGTGTACCCATATATGCATGCAGCATCACGGCCGCTTCATACCAATCCCTTCGCTTCATAATTTGCTTAGCAAATGAATGAATACGAGCGTCAGGAACGGTCGTCCATTTGTGGGCGGGCGGGCGTGGCGGGCGTTAGAACTAGAACTTCGAGCGGCTGTAGCTCGCTCCTCGCTCACTGTGGAGTCGCGAGAGTGGGATAGTCTCTAGCTTGGGGGCTGTACTACTTGCACAAGGAAGGACGACCATGTACTACTTGAGCGCGGGGGCTGTCTTTAGAGGAAATATCAAAATATGAACTGCAATTACTATTGTAGTTACTGCTATTTTGTAAAGTAAATCATGCAGAATAAGTAAAATACATTGAATATATACTGGACAAGAATGGCTGACAAATGCATGATTATGCAGGAAGAAATCTACCCACAAAACGTGTATTGCAGACAATGCAAAAATGCGCGTGACGGGAAAAAGCGCGTGCGTGAATCGCTGGCAATTCACGTGGCGTTCAATGGCTTGATCGCGCTTCTCCTACCTGCTCCATTATTTCTGTTTGAATACGAATCAATCTCTGTCGCTGTTTTCGATGTGTTTCTGTATATGTTAGAATCGCTCTTTGACACTGTTTTGTAATTTGCATTCGTTGAGTAAAGTTTTCCTGCCACGTGTGTTTTTCACCTCACTCTTTATCATTTCTTTTTTTTGTTTGACGAATTCTTCATTGACATATCTTCGATGTGTTCTTGTTTATGTTAGAAACACTCCTTGACACCGCTTTGAAGTTTGCAATTCTTTCAAATATCGCTTTTCACAAAATTCGCTGCAGTCGCTTTTTTACTTGCGGTGCACCATCTTGTTACTCTATGCATACTTCAATCCTTTGTTATTGATTTGTTGTTTTCATGTTGAGAACACATTCCGACATGTTTTGAAGCTTGCGACCTTTTCAAATGCCTTTTGTTCCAATGTATGCTGCAATCGCCATCACTTTGGTGTTTTAGTAAGTATGGTAGCAGTTGCGGGTATCATTGAAAATCATCACCCATCACCCACTGTATATAACTGCTGCCTGTCTGTCTGTCCGGAAATTCGGTTCGACCTGAAGAACGACTTGGAGAGGTCGGGTCAAGGTGGGGATGGGTAGGGCATGGGAACATGTAAAAAGCACACATGACCATGCAAAGCCCGCCCACAGTGGACGGGGCATGCGCCGAAAGTTGGCGGAGCCGCAGAAAAAACTCATAACTCGCTTCCAGAGCAGCCCAGAGATGGGGAAAAAGTGGAATAAGGTTAGCAAGGGGTTGTCAGACCAATTAGGGGAGACACACCGAATGGGCAGGGCGTACTTGAGATAGGCGGTGCTTCCCACAAAATTCATTAACTCGGTTCCCGAGAGAGTTCAGAAATCGCAAAAAAGGCGATGTAGGAGGGCAATATCTGTGATGAAATTGGCATATCTGAGGTATGTTGAGGCTGGCCCTCAGTAGGCGGAGCTTGCTTCCAATCATAGCCCATTTCAAAATTTGTAGCGTAGTTCCAAAGCACTCCAGAGACCGGAAGAAAGTAGTTGGCACGATGGTTTCCTACTTAGCCTAAAATGCTAGTAGGGCGCTGTATAGTGGGGAAATGGCGAAAGAACGGAGTGAAACGGTCAAAATCCTGCGAAGAAAAAGCCTCCGTTCTCAGTGACTTGTAAATCGATTTCGGACGAGTTTCCCGTGGGCATGGATTGGTATTTTACAAACATGTTCTGAATAGCTGTTGTGATTTTTTTTCCTGTGTAGATATTCCTCATTTTTCTCATTCATGAGGGAAGTGCATTTGCCGCGAACGACTCCCGATGAAACTCGGCATCGTGAAGCGCCGTCTCATCCGAAATCGGCTGTTCGATCGCACATGCGGAACATCCAACTGGGTGATCTGTGGTGGTAGACGGGGAGATTTTGCGATCACTGGCTCTATAGTATCTCTTGCCAGACCTGCGGGGACGAATACATAGTGAATACCCCTACATGTACGGGTCAACGAGCATTTGGACGGAAAAGTCATGTCACTTGTATGGACTCCTCTGGGTTGACATAGGGTTGCCAAACTCATAATATGTTGCCAAACTCATAAGGGACGATTTTGAGGTTACGATTACGGTCTTAGCACACGCAATTCAGACATCCGCGCGAAAAACCCTTGAAGGATTTTGGATCCGGGTCAGGAGTCTGAAAATGAACGGCAGGGAAGAATGTCGGTCACACGGAAACTAACCCCATATATAAGGTTCCAACCGGCTCTAAGCACAATCAGCCCGAAGTCTTCCACTGCTGTCGGTCGTGAGCTGATCTGCGGTTCTTGTAAGGTACTGTGCTTCACCTCTTGTCAATTAGGCGATGAATTAGGATGCTCTTGAGGGTCACAGTCGATTTCTTTTTCCCAGGCTATGAAGAAGACAATATTGTCGGAAGTGCAGTTGTTATACATCCTTCCGGTTGCCGCTATCTTCCTTTGTCATTTCCACGGTAGTGACAATACTTGTTGTATTCCGTTGTTTCTGTTAGTGATATTTGCAGCTTATTCAGGATTTTTCCAGTAGATGCACGACCTGGTCTCTGCTTCTATCAGGTTTCCTGCTCGGGTCTGCAAGCTGCACGTTGGTGCACTTCGTTGCCATTCGTTTTCTATTCACTGCTTGTCGCTTTTATTCTGCGCAACACTTCTATTGTTACTAGTGAGTAGAACTTCTTATATGGCTCTTTTGTGATGATCTGTCGCTTTTTGAGATTGTGATTTATATCCTTTTGCGAACATTCATGATTGTGCTACTAACAACTTGTGCTATTATGATTTTTCATCTTTTCCACAGAAAATATCTTGGTAGCACTTCATTAGTGTGAGATATATTTGGGTAATAATAAAAGTGGTTAGCAATCAAAGAATTAGAAACAATAACAATAGAGCAGCTAGAATTATGACTGGAGCAGATTAGAAGTAGTCGTTGATGTAGCGACAATAAGCATGGGAAGGCGTTCCAGTACGGGCATTTCTATTTTGGCCATAAAAATGATGGCCAAAGTGGGTGCCAGTCGTTGTCCCATTGCTAGACCCCTAGTCTGCGCGAAGTACTTTCCTGACCACCTGAAGATGTTACAATTGAAGACATTCTCGGAGGAGCACCATAATTTGGCCTGGAGAAAGTCCATATGTATTGACCGAGTCGCCGTGCTGAGTGAGAAGCTCTGAAATAGCCTCCATGGCGGAAGCATTATTTACGTTCGTGTAAAGAGCTTCTACGTCGAAGGACTCCACAGCACACGTCGAAGAACACCAGAATATTGTTGAGATAGTGGAGGTCCCTCCCGACAACCTGAAGCGACGTCTCATTCGGAATCGTCTCTACGATCGCACATGTGAAACATCGAACTGCGTAGTCTGTCCCACTGGCAGACCTGGAGACTGTATAATTACAGAGGTGGTCTACAAAATTACTTGTTAAAGGTGTGGAGACAAACATGTAGGTGAGACGGCAAGACAGAAAGGTTGGGCCACGAACATCGACAGCTCTGGGTTGCCATAGGGTCAAAACATGACCGAAAAGATTTTAGGGTCAGTAAACTTGCGCACGGAACAAAAACATCTATGCGAAAAACCTAGGAGGCATTTTGGATCGTTACAATCTAAAAATGAACCACGGGCTATTAATTACTGGGGAACTAATGCAATATAGAAGGTTAGCCTTCCTAAGGGAACCGTGAGCGCGATTACTACGATTCCATTCCCATCTTCCACGCTCCAAGGAAGGCAACTCTGCCTCACGAAAGCGGTCTGGTGAACCTGTTAAATTAGTGTCGCGTTTTGGAAGGGATGAATATGCAAGGGACTGCAAGTGTTCGTTCTAAGACTGAGGGATGGGTTACTGACTACAGGGAGGCCGCGACCGTCTCGCCATTATCATGATGTGTTGGGCAACGTGGAGTAGCTCACACTGCAGATAACTTATACTATCCCGCTGCTTTGCTATGTCCGTTCTGTGCTGTTTGGTTTCCTTTTGGGTTACTTTCTCTATTTCTAGACTCAACTGATATCCGCCTTTTGTTCTGTACTCCACTTTTTTCCGGTGTCTGAAGTACTCTTGAGCTATTTTACAGATTCTTCGTCTGACTCCGCCCACCTCAGAGCAGACCCCGCCCACAATTTTTGTGCCCCACAATCTTCACCGGCGACCTCTGCTGACCTTAATCCACTTTTTCCGGTGTCTGAAGTGTTCTGGAACCGTTCTACAGAATTTTCGTCTGGCTCCGCCCACCTCGGGCTGGCCCCGCCCACAATATGTATACCCCACATTTCTCAATCGGCGACCCCTTGCTGACCTTAATCCACTTTTTTCCCGTGTCTGGAGTGCTCTGAAACTATTTTACAGATTTTTCGTCTGACTCCGCCCAAACCGGAGCAGGCCCCCACAGTCCTCACCGTCGACCCTTTGCCGACCTTGATGCACGTTTTCGGTCTTTGCAATGCTCTGGAACCGAGCTACAAACTTTAAAAATGAGTATCCTGCGATTTAGGGCAAGCTCCGCACTGTGGGCGGGTCTCAACACACTTTGAGCGTGCCCTATATTCGCCGGATATTTACATTCTACACTGAGTTTTTTGCGACTTCCAAACACTCTCGCGAACCGGGTTACTGAATTTTGCGAGAAGCACCGCCCACCTTGAGTACGCCCCGCCCATTTAGGGTGTACCTGCCACAGTTAGTCTGGCGACTCCTTACTAACCTTAGTTCCCTTTTTTCCCCATCTTTAAGCTGCTCCGGAAGCGAATTATGAACATTTTTCTGCGGAACCCCAAACTTTCGGCGAGTGCCCCGCCCACTGTGGGCGGGGCTTCCCATAGGTCAAGTGTGCTTTTTATTTCCCATGCCCTACCTATCCCCACCTTGACTGGACCTCTCCAAGTCGTTCTTCAGGTCGAACCGAATTTCCGGACAGACAAACTTACAAACTTACAAACAAACAAACTTACAAACAAACAGACAAAAGCGAATTTATATATATGGGAAATGATATACAGGGGGCCAAAAAAGTCATTTTGCCTCCATGACTTTCAAGGCGCTATAAGTTACACTTTATTAAATTTTTATCGGACATTTTTACTACCATATTAAAGAGCACATTAAATACTATAATGATACTCCGCCACAGCCTTCTGGAGGAGCGCCATCGAGAGATTCGGCCGCGCGAAAGTGAGTGGGTACCGGAGTTGAGCGAGATCGTTGATTTCTCCGCCACCGTAGACCACCCTCTTGAACTCCACCCGACTAGGTAACTGAGTGGATTCAGGTCAGGAGGACATACTTCAATATTACATCTTCTTCAGGTACGAAACGCCCTTCCTTTCGAAGTAGGCGGGAGTTTTTCCAAAACCCTTTGATTCCATGTGGTGGCACCCAAACCTGTAGCAGAACAAGGTCTCCAAGAAGGTACGGGCGACCACATGTAGGGAGGATATTCTTCTCGAGTTACTTGATGTAACGGCGCCATCCAGCTGCTTCACGCCTTCAGTCGGGGTCTACGAAGAAAATATCGGTCCTTCCCCTTTCCAGGTACCCCGGTCCATACCATCAACTCGCGCCTCGGCGAATACGGTGAAGATGATGTCCTAGACCGTAGCGACGTTGCCGTAGCTGGTCGATGTGGGAGGTCTTGCAGATCAAGAGTACTGACCTCCAGGTAGCTATCTGTGGATGACTTCATTCAAGAAGTTTCGCAGCTGTTTGGAGGCGACGTGAATTCCAAAGGTGTTCTCCAGTCAGGCCGCGACTGGAGATGACTTCATATTTTGGCGTACATGAAGGCGATTGGCGGCAGCGTGCTCCAGCTTATAGAGGAAGATCTTGGGTATCTTCCACTCTGGTACTCATATCCACTTCCCCTGTCTGGGCTGCGAAAACTTCGTTGATATGTGGCTGAATGACTTTTTTTTGCCCCCCCCTCCTGTATATACAGCGGAGCCAAAAAAGTCACTTTGCTCCATTGACTTCGAGGCGCTATAAGTTACATTTTATAAACTCTGATCGGACATTTCTACAACCATATTAAAGAGCATATTAAATACTATTATGACACTCCGCCACAGCCTTCTGGAGGAGCGCCATCGAGAGATTCTGGCACGCAACCGCGATGTGGTCCCTGAGATCAGCGAGATGGTCGATTTCTCCGCCACCGTAGACCACCCTATTGAACTCCGCTCGAACCAGGTAATTGAGGGGGGTCAGATGACGTGCTTGAATATTCCATCTTCTTTAGGTACTCAGCCCCCTTCCATTCCAGGTAGGCGAGAGTTTCTCCAACGCCCTTCGATTCCACGTGGTGGCACCAATGCTGTAGCAGTACAAAGTTTCCAAGAAGGTACGGGCGACGACATGTGGGGAGGATATTCTTTTGCTCGATGTAACCGCCAGCGCTCACCTTTAGTCCGGGCCTCACGAAGAAAATATCGGTCTCTCCATTCCAGGTACGTCCCGTACCCACCATCAACTGGCGTCTTGGTGACTGTGGTGAAGATGATGTCCTAGACCGTGGCGACGTTGTCGGAGCTCATATTTTGGGTGTACATCAAGGTGATGGGCGAGGGCCAGCTCCTGCTTATCGAGGAACGCCTTGGCGACTGCCGTGAAGATGATGTCCTAGACCGTAGCGACGTTGTCGCAGCTGCTCGATGTTGGAGGTCTTCCAGATTGAGAGTACTGGTCTCCAGTGTAGCTACCGGCAATGGTGACTCCTACAGCTAACAGAGTTTCAGCAGCTTGTTTGGAGGTGACATGAATTCCAAAGGTTCTCCAGTCAGGCTGCGACTGGAGATGACCTCATATTTTGGTGTACATGAAGGTGATGGGCGAGGGCCAGCTCCTGCTTATCGAGGAACGCCTTGGCGACTGCCGTGAAGATGATGTCCTAGACCGTAGCGACGTTGTCGCAGCTGCTCGATGTTGGAGGTCTTCCAGATTGAGAGTACTGGTCTCCAGGTAGCTACCCATGGGTGACTCCACACTAGAAGTTTCGCAGCTGTTTGGAGGTGACATGAATTCCAAAGGTCTCCAGTCAGGCTGCGACTGGAGATGACCTCATATTTTGGTGTACATGAAGGTGATGGGCGAGGGCCAGCTCCTGCTTATCGAGGAACATCTTGGGTATCTTCCGCCCTGGTACTCGTATCCACATCTTCTGTTTGGGGTGGCTGGCTAAACTTTGGCTGATATGTGACTCGGTCGAAATGACTTTTTTTTTTGGCCCCCTGTATATATATATATATATATATATATATATATATATATATATATATATATATATATATATATATATATATATATATATATATATATATATATATATATATATATATATATATATATATATATATATATATATATATATATATATATATATATATATATATATATATATATATATATATATATATATTACCCATATATATATATTCGCTTCGTCTGTTTGTTTGTAAGTTTGTTTGTAAGTTTGTTTGTCTGTCCGGAAATTCGGTTTCGACCTGAAGAACGACTTGGAGAGGTCGGGTCAAGGTGGGATGGGTAGAGCATGGGACAAGAAATAAAAAGCACACTTGACCTATGCGAAGCCCCGCCCACAGTGGGCGGGGCACTCGCTGAAATTTTGGGTTTCACAGAAAAATGTTCATAATTCGCTTCCGGAGCAGCCTAAGATGGTGAAACAAGGGAATAAGGTTAGTAAGGAGTCGCCAGACTAACTGTGGCAGACACATCCAAAATGGGGGGGTATCAAGCGTGGGGGTGCTCGCTAAAAACTCAGTAATGTTCGCGCAGACGTGGTTCAGAAGCCGCAAAAAGCTCAGTGCAGAATGTAAATATCTGGCGAGTATTGGGCATGCCCAAAGTGTGTTGAGATCCGCCCACAGTGGGCGGAGCTTGCCCTAAACCGCAGGATACTCACTTTAAAAGTTTGTAGCTCGGTTCCAGAGCACTGCAAAGACCGGAAAAACGTGCGTCAAGGTCGGCAAAGGTTCGCCGGTGAGGACTGTGGGGCAAAAACATTGTGGGCGGAGCCTGCTCCGAGGTGGGCGGAGCCAGACAAAAGGGTCTGTAAAACGGTTCCAGAGCTCTCCGAAGACCGGAAAAAAAAAACTTGAATTAAGGTCAGCAGAGGGTCGCCGGTGAGGATTGTGGGGCACGAAAATTGGGGGCGGGGCCAGCCCGAGGTGGGCGGAGCCAGACAAAAATTCTCCAAAACTCTCCCAGAGCACTCCGAAGACCGGAAAAAAGTGGATTAAGGTCAGCAGAGGGTCGAAGGTGAGGACCGTGGGGCAAAAACGTTGTGGGCGGAGCCTGCTTCGAGGTGGGCGGAGCCAGACAAAAGGGTCTGTAAAACGGTTCCAGAGCACTGCAAAGACCGGAAAAACGTGCGTCAAGGTCGGCAAAGGTTCGCCGGTGAGGACTGTGGGGCAAAAACATTGTGGGCGGAGCCAGCCGAGGTGGGCGGAGCCAGACATCAAAAATTCCTCGGACAAACTCTCCCAGAGCACTGCCAAAGAACGCGGGAAAAAAAAGTGGATCAAGGTCAGCAGAGGGTCGCCAATGAGGATTGTGGGGCACAAAAATTGGGGCGGAGCCTGTTTCGAGGTGGGCGGAGTCAGACGAAGAATTTGTAAAACAGCTCAAGAGTACTTCAGACACCGGAGAAAAGTAGAGTACAGAACAAAAGGCGGATATCAGTTGAGTCTAGAAATATGTGAGAGAAGGTACGCGCGGCGAAGCCGCGCCCGCCCGGCGCAGCCGGGCCGTATCAGAAGGAGCCGCGCCGGCGTCAGCCGGCGAGGCGACTGGTATATATATATATATATATATATATATATATATATATATATATATATATATATATATATATATATATATATATATATATATATATATATATATATATATATATATATATATATATATATATATATATATATATATATATATATATATATATATATATATATATATATATATATATATATATATATATATATATATATATATATATATATATATATATATATATATATATACAGTCGGCTCGCCGGCTAACGCCGGCGCTCGCCTCCTTCTGATACGGCCCGCTTCTGATAGGCGGCGCCGGGCGAGCGCGGCTTCGCCGCGCGTATTTTCTTTCACATATTTCTAGACTCAACTGATATCCGCCTTTTGTTCTGTACTCCACTTTTTTCCGGTGTCTGAAGTACTCTTGAGCTATTTTACAGATTCTTCGTCTGACTCCGCTTACCTCGGAGCAGGCCCCGCCCACAATGTTTGTGCCCCACAATCCTCACTGGCGACCCTCTGCTGACCTTAGCACGGCACTTTTTCCGGTCTATCGGAGTGCTCTGGACCGTGTTAGCAGAATCGCGCTTTTTGTCTGGCTCCGCCCACCTCGGAGCAGGCTCCGCCCACAATATGTCTACCCCACATTTCTCAATCGGCGACCCCTTGCTGACCTGAATTCACTTTTTCCGGTCTTTGAAGTGCTCTGGGACAGTTTTAGAGAATTTTCGTCTGGCTCCGCCCACCTCGGGCTGGCCCCGCCCACAATATGTATACCCCACATTTCTCAATCGGCGACCCCTTGCTGACCTGAATTCACTTTATTCCGGTCTTCGGAGTGCTCTGGAACCGTTTTACAGACCTTTTTGTCTGGCTCCGCCCACCTCGGAGCAGGCTCCGCCCACAATTTTTTTGCCCCACAATCTTCACCGACGACCCTCTGCTGAACTTAATCCACTTTTTTCCGGTATCTGGAGTGTTCTGGAACCGAGCTACAAACTTTTAAAATGAATACCCTGCGATTTAGGGCAAGCTCCGCCCACTGTGGGCGGGTCTCAACACACTTTGAGCGTGCCCTATATTCGCCAGATATTTACATTCTACACTGAGTTTTTGCGACTTCCAAACACTCTCGCGAACCGGGTTACTGAATTTTGCGAGAAGCACCGCCCACCTTGAGTACGCCCCGCCCATTTAGGGTGTACCTGCCACAGTTAGTCTGGCGACTCCTTACTAACCTTAGTCCCTTTTTTCCCCATCTTTAAGCTGCTCCGGAAGCGAATTATGAACATTTTTCTGCGGAACCCCAAACTTTCGGCGAGTGCCCCGCCCACTGTGGGCGGGGCTTCCCATAGGTCAAGTGTGCTTTTTATTTCTTGTCCCATGCCCTACCTATCCCCACCTTGACTGGACCTCTCCAAGTAGAACTAATTGGAGAGGTCTACGGAAAATGCGGGAAACAATAGAGAGTCAGTTGATGGACGAACTGAACCAGGCACACCCTAATTGGGCGGGGCGTGCTATAGATGGGCGGGGCTTGCTACAAAAATTTCAAAAATTCGTAATTCAGTTCCAAATAAGCCTGAAGAGCGGAAAATGTGAGGAACGATAAGGAATCAGTTGGAGGATGAACTGAACCAGGCACACCCTAATTGGGCGGGCGTGCTATAGATGGGCGGGGCTTGCTACAAAAATTTCAAAAATTCGTAATTCAGTTCCAAATGAGCCCGGAGAGCGAAAAATGTGAGAAATGATAGAAAATCGGATGGCGAATGAGCTGAACGAGGCACACCTTGATTGGGCGGGGGTGCTATAGATGGGCGGGGCTTGCTACAAAAATTTCAAAAATTCGTAATTCAGTTCCAAATGAGCCCGGAGAGCGAAAAATGTGCGAAATGATAGAAAATCGGATGGCGAATGAGCTGAATCTTACGATCCGACTGGCCCTCCCTCACATGGAAACTTCTCACAGGGACCCACTTCTCGGTTCCCAAAAACAACTGTCGCAATAGAAAATTTTCATGACTGCCTTCTAGGGGGGGTATATACAAGAAGTGAAACAGTAAAGTGCGGTAATTCTCAAAACAACATTTTTTTGACCATTCGACCGGCGAAGCCGGCCGATCCGACTGGCCCTCCCTCACATGGAAAACTTCTCACAGGGACCCACTTCACACGCGGAAGGAGGATCGGCCGGCGAAGCCGGCCGATCCGACTGGTATATATATATATATATATATATATATATATATATATATATATATATATATATATATATATATATATATATATATATATATATATATATATATATATATATATATATATATATATATATATATATATATATATATATATATATATATATATATATATATATATATATATATCGCTTCGTCTGTTTGTTTGTTTGTTTGTAAGTTTGTTTGTCTGTCCGGAAATTCGGTTCGACCTGAAGAACGACTTGGAGAGGTCGGGTCAAGGTGGGGATGGGTAGGCATGGGACAAGAAATAAAAAGCACACTTGACCTATGGGAAGCCCCGCCCACAGTGGGCGGGGCACTCGCCGAAAGTTTGGGGTTCCGCACAGAAATGTTCATAATTCGCTTCCGGAGCAGCTCAAAGATGGGGAAAAAGTGGAATAAGGTTAGCAAGGAGTTGCCAGACTAACTGTGGCAGACACATCCAAAATGGGCGGGGCGTACTCAAGGTGGGCGGTGCTTCTCGCAAAACTTCAGTAACCCGGTTCGCGAGTGTTTGAAGTCGCAAAAAACTCAGTGTAGAATGTAAATATCTGGCGAGTATTGGGCACGCTCAAAGTGTGTTGAGACCCGCCCACAGTGGGCGGAGCTTGCCCTAAATCGCAGACTAATTTTGAAAGTTTGTAGCTCTGTTCCAGAACATTCCAGAAACCGGAAAAAGAGGATGCGGAGTCAGACAAAATTCTGTAAAACGGTTCCAGAGCACTACGAGGCCGGGAAAAAGTGAATTAAGTTTAGCCAAGGTCGTCGGTGAGAATGTGGGGGAAAAAAGTGAATTGAGGTTAGCCGCGAGTTGTCGGTCGAGAAGCATGGGGCACACATATCGCGGTCACACATAGCGGGGTCTCCTCTGACGTGGACGGAGCCGGCAAAAAGTCTGTAAAACGTTACCAGAGCACTGCAGAGTCTGGAAAAAAGTGGATTAAGGTTAGCCAAGGGTCGTCGTTTGAGAATAGTGGGGCATGCATATCGTGGGCGTGGTCTGCTCGGATGTGGGCGGAGCCGGCCAGTCCTGTGAAACGGTCCCAGAGATGTCGCATCGTTCCACACCCATCATCGTGGTAGCTATTTACAGCTGTCCTGCAGTCCTAGTGTAGGTGACGTGAATCTGAGTCTCACTCCATCGGCAGTCATACACTTAATCATCGATCGCTGCGGATACAGCTGGACGAGTCGGCTGGCCGCCTGACGCTGGCGCATCTCTTTCTGAGGATATAGGCGGCATGGTCAGGCGAGCGCAGTTTCGATGCGCGATCCTTCTTTTGTTTTGTCAGAGTACTTGATTAATGCCTGACTTTTCTCTCAACTGTGCACCTGCTCGACGCTCCTTACCACTATTATATAAATTTACTTAGAACATGCGTACAGATGAGAGAGGAACAAACTTCAGTCGAGCATTGCAGCACAACGAAAAAATACGCGCGGCGAAGCCGGGCCGTATCACAGAAGGCGAGCCGACTGATAAAAAAATATAAATAACTACGAACTCATATTAGAGCATGGGGTCATCGGGCAATGGAGGAAAGTCCAAAAAGAGGCAGCAGTAGCTAAAGCAGCTGAGGCTAAAAGAAAGTAGAGCACAGAAAAACGCATCCTCAAAGCCCACTCAGAGACACATGGTACGATCACACATAGTTTATGTGTGCGTGACTATTAGCTGTCGAAGCGTAGCGGTTTTCCCGTCCGAACATGCGCAGGAATGGAGATCCAGGACCGTGAGACACGCTAATTCCTCCATGCTCCGCCTAAAATGCAACTTGCGGCGCAGACTCCCGATCCCGTTTATACTAACAGCCGTCCGCGCGGCGCGTGTCGCGTGGACGGCTGTTAGTACAATACAAATAACACTTTGCACCTTGCCAAGTCGTGTAATTGCGCTTTGGAATACAATTAAACGCAGCCTCCTGATGCGGATAACATTTGAGGTGTTGCTCATGCTGCAAAGTCCGAATAGAAGGTGATGAAGATGACAAAGGCTAGAAATGAAGAACAACGAATGTAGATGTAAATAAAACAAAATTAAAAAAAACTAAGGAAATGCAAATTAATTAAAACCGTGTAAATTTTTGCAATTCGGCGCGATTCCGGCTCCAAAGCCATAGAAATACTTCAAACTAACGAGTGGGACGCTTAGGCCGTTTTTATTTTCATGTTTTGTGGGAATGCGCGGCCTCCGAGGGATATTGCAGAAGCAGCACAGTTGCTCTTGAGTTCTGGCCCTCGTCATCATCTTCGATTCGGATTTTGCAGCATGAGCAACACCTCAAATGTTATCCGCATCAGGAGTTTGCGTTTTGTATTCCAAAGCGCAATTACAGGACTTGGCAAAGTGCCAAGAGCGCTGCGCGCGACACGCGCCGCGCGGACGGCTGTTAGTATAAACGGGATCGGGAGTCTGCGCCGCAAGTTGCATTTTAGGCGGAGCATGGAGGAATTAGCGTGTCTTACGGTCCTGATCTCCATTCCTGCGCATGTTAGGACGGGGAAACCGCTACGCTTCGACAGCTGGGGGGGGGGAGGGCTGGTAGTCACGCACACCCAAACTATGTGTGATCGTACCATGTGTCTTCAATCTCTGTCAGCTAAAGGACCATAACCACCTGCCTCCAACGTTCGGAAGGAACAGACATTGGGCAGCGGAGCACAATGCATAAGAGCGACTACGCTCCCTCCCCCCCTTCCCTCCCCACCTCGTAGGGGACACTGCGCCAATGCCAACTTCTTTAATTCCCTGTAACGATAAGCGGAAGCTCGAGAGTGGTTCAAACAATTAAGTCTCTTTGAATCATCCTCTGTATTGATGCGATAACAACAGCTCCACATCGTCTGCTCTCGATACTCCGGTGACAAACTCAGTCATCCGTTATGGAAAAACGTAAAATTAAAGCTTAGTACTGAAATTCCGAGAGAGGAGGACAAAAAAGACAGAAGAAAATTCAAGACAGTTTCAAGAATAAAGAATCACAGCGTGAAAGCGAGACAAGTACCGCTGTCTACTGGCATTATTGAAGTAGTAAGTACGTATTTATGTAACTGTGTATTCGATGTTTCATATGGAACGAGTACCTATTCTTCGACAAAACTCCAACAAAAGGTGAGACGAATGGGGTGGGGAAGATGGTAGGAGAGGTACAATTCCTTTTAGCGCTGTACAAATCTCGGATATTGTAGATCTTAAAATCTTGGGAAGAAACGTAAAAAGCAATAGTCTAACTGCACCTCAGGTCTCGACTGTTGATGATGCAATACAGGTTCGCTAAGCTTGCGTAACGGAACAGCCGTGATATCAGCTGCAACACGAGCCTTTAGCACCGCACCCTGGTGGCCTCCTGAAAATGAGCACAAATGAGATCGAATTTATGAGATTCGTGGCTGCTTGGGTGTTTTGTGAGAAAGCGCAAAGCGAGTCAACGTGTCGTTTACCAGGCTATCTTAATAAACCTGCCATGTGAGACCAATGGTATGATTTTCTGCCAAGCACTGCCTTCATGGTTCGAGACAAACATGACACCAACAACGCAAAGTCAGAAGTGTAGCAACAGATAACACCTCGTTTATTTCAGCTGCCTCCAAACTACCTAATAAAGCTAGTGAAGTTTCATTTGGTCGAAGGCCTTAAGAGCAATCATAAGTAATTAGTAAATGAAGCTTAGATGGCCTTTCAGAATCTGCTAATAGCATTAAATCCGCAGTGTGTTCTAATGAAAAGTTGCATCAGTATAATAGCCGACCTTATGAAAAACCCCTCCATAGCTCCAAGAAAAGCAAGTTTTGCTCGCCGAAAGGCGGCTTCTAGATGCTGTGAGGTCTGAAGGTTCTGCGCAAGACAGAACTGTTCACGCGGCATTTCAACATTGAAACGCTCTGTCCAGCACGGCAAAAAAAAGTGTTTCAACATTAGGACAAGATGTTGTGCTGAAAAAGTGTTAAGGTTTGACGGCCCTGATCAGCTCTTCAGTCATTTGCATTCCTCGAGTACACCTAACGCTTTGATTGTCGCTGGGCCCCATCAAAAAAGCTGTACATCCCCTCCCCTACTAATTTTGCATGAAAATACCTATTCGCTCCTTTGCGACACTTCTGTCTCTTTCCTTACGCTCCTCACGATCTGACTGCCTTCGACCGTGGTGAGCCACATCGACAAGATGAGGTGCAGCAGGATGTGACCGCTGTGAAGACCTCTGAAAACAACAACTGCTTCAGAATTCAAGATTACCGTGATGGGTGGGGAAAGTACCTGATGATGACTAAATGGTCGCTGTCGTCTTTCAGCATCACTTTGAACGTCGCTTGCCTTCGGGCGAGTCACCGCAGCTTGTGCTCGCATTTTCACTTGATCCTCGCGATTCCGTCCATCCACACCAAATCTAGTGAGGCTTACTATATTTAACTCGTTGCGTACCGCGTGCTGCACCATGTGCAGCACGCTCGTTTGCCTCTGTATGGCCGCGTGCTGCACATGGTGAAGCACGCTTCGTTTGAACTTATTTAGCATTGTTAGATGATTGAAAAGAGTCGGTATATTCCTGAAGTCTCCTGGGACAAAATATGTGTGGGGGAAACTGCGGGATTGAATAAGAGCTAATATTATTGACATTTTCCAAGAAATAGATAGAAATAGAAATACCTCAACTACTTTATTCTTTGTGTAATTCTCACTTACCAATAGAACGTCACGTTTTCGACTCTTCTTAATTTTATCAAGCTTTTTGGGCTAGTTTCGCATTTTTCGGCTCATCACTTTTATCACGTAACAATACTTGAATCCCGTTTAGCATAATCTACATATAAAAGTGATGCATAATACGATGTGGGTTAATATTTTTATATTATATGTACAAACCAAAAATTTTAAGTACCATATATATATTTATACCAGGGCACATCGTTGGTTGGGGAATCCCCAACAGGGGGGTCGTATTTGGCCGCCAGGAGAGGGGGGGGGTCGTAGTGAGTGCGGCAGCCAGTAACGAGCAGCGCAAATTGTCAATGTGCTGAGTCCTGTACAGCGAAACTTGCTTTGTAGAGAACTCGGATATGCAAAAAAATAGTACAAAACTTTCATTCATCAAACTAATCCGAAATAACTGCAAATATTAATAAGTCGACATTATCTCGTAAGTCCGTAAAAACTACAACTCAAACTCTGGTTCGCTGCCAATGATATGGCGTGTCCGCGGTCGCGCTTGGCGCTGAGCCAACCTGTTTTTTTTCTCGACAAGCGACAGGACTACCATATCGTTCGTATAGACGTTTTCCAGCAGTTGGTCGGTTTACTCGAATATCGAATATTTATCTTCTTCTAGTTTACTCGAATACACGTCAGAGCGCGCCCCAGCAATTTTGCTTGGACCGCTCAGAGTGCTCTTAGGAGGAATTGGCTTGATTTCCTGTTTTTTTTCTTTTAATTGCAATTGATTAGGTACCAGAGTTTGTTTTGACTCGAGGGAAGGTTCTATGACCGTGCCTACCATAACTGGAGAAATGTTCGACCCAGGGCACATCATTGGTTGGGGACGTCAGCCGGTCTATACGACCCCCCCCCTTTTTTGGGCTGTCAAGCGGGGGGAGGGGTATTTATTACGCATGAAACAGGAAAATCACAAGTCAACCACCGCTCCTACAACGCCAAAACGTAAATACGACCCCCTCCCAACAATGACCAAGTACGACCCCCCCCCGTCGCAACGTCCATGAAGCGAGAAAATCAAGGGCACTATTCAACTATTACTACCCCAGTTTTGCGAAAACAGGCCGGATCTTGATCGACTTTTTCTACGGGGGTGGATTTGGCTGAAAGTTGGGTTCTAGGGGTAATTCGACCTCCTGAACACGAATATCACATCCACTTGGCCTGAAATTGCCTGGCGCCCGCGCCATAGGCGCCAGTGATTTGGGGCATTTTGGCGCCGGCGCCCGTAGCGCGGACGCGGAGCGGTTTCAAGCCGAGGGAATGTGATATTCGTGATTAGGAGGTCAAACTACCCCTAGGTACAAGTTTTCAGCGGATTTCGTGATCTAGGGTACTTTGGCGCCGGCGCCTGTGGCGCGGGCGCCAGGCGGTTTCGAGAGGAGCGGATGTGATATTCGTGTTCAGGAGGTCGAATTACCCCTAGAACCCAACTTTCAGCCAAATCCACCCCCGTAGAAAAAAGTCGATCAAAATCCGGCCCGTTTCCGGAAATCTGGGGTAGTAATAGTTGAATAGTGCCGAATCAACTATTAAAATGGATTCTTCCTAGCCCAAATACGACGCCCGCTCTCCTGGGGCGAAATACGACCCACCCTATTGGGGATTGTCCAACAACGATGTGCCCTCGACCCGACTCTGGTGCTATCAGACCTAGTGAAAGAGTTTGGATCTCTTGTTCGATCACAATCCCGCAAAGAGAGGAAGATTGCAGATAGCTTCTCTGCTATTTTGCGCGACGCACTGCACGACAATCTTATAATCGACTGCGAGGAAGATAGCTTCGTAGAGGACGACCATACGGATCCCCTCTGGTCACCTGATGATGGCGATGAAGAAAGTTCCCTCAGAGCTAGAAGAACAGCTTCAGTCACTTTTGGGGATGTGGAGGTTCCGATAGAGAAAGTGGTTTGATAGTCTCATTGTCTCACTTATGGACTTCACTTTGTACAACTCCATAGCATAGTATGTGTGTGGTTTAGGTGAGTGAAGCCATAGCCTTCTACCGTTCTAGTGCAAAGAAAAGCCGCTCATTTCCATGCATGAAGAGCAGGTTCCGCTTCATTGCTACCGAATACCACTTGCGGAAGTTGAGTTGAGATACTATCAAAATGAATGCTCTCACTGAAGTCAAAATGAAACCCCTCTCAAAAATCACACATAGGGCCTAATAAGAAGCAGGGAGGTGTCTTGGTGGTCTAACAGGTACGCAAAACTACTTCCCAAGTGTTAGCATACGTTTGAAGAAAAAGCAAAACTAGGAAATGCATCAAGGATCCGAACCTCCGTCCCACAACTATGAGTCCATCCACTTACCTGCTGCGCCATCGAGCCACGGCGACAGCTGTGTCACGAGGGGTTCACAAGCGCAAAGCATGGGCAGGGGGCGCACCGCAATGGTTAAGCACGGTAGCAAAAAAGGTCCGTAACTCCTCACCCAGAATCGTTTAGCAGATTTGGAAGTCAGATCTGATATCAGCGTCCGAAGACGCTTCTAGTGGTATACATCTCATTCTGAATGGCCATGACGAGTTGGTATCCTTCCCTTGTGAGATCTATTGCGATGTCGTTCTCTATGTTATTATTATCGTTGTTCAACCACAAGCAAATACTTTTGCAGACTCGAACTAAGGTTCGTATGGCCCTATCTAAGAGCGAAAAGTGTTATAGAGAAATGTCTGCTTTATTTTGACACTATTTGGAGTGTTTGTTGCAACATGTGAACCTGTTATATCCTCAAGCGTTTCTTGTTCTTAGAGAGCGACGGTTAGCTTAGTTTCGGATGCGGTCTTCGACGTCAAATGGTATTGCTTTTGTTCTTCACTTAACGGTTGCGGTCCGACTATCCAAGGGAGCTCGTGGACTCAATGAGTATCAACCTGCATTTTCCAGTATCCGCAGAAATCCTCTCCTCCATTCTCTTTCCTGTAGAAACATACCAGAACTTCATCGAGGAGCCCGTAATTACTATTGTTTTCTTCACTTTCAAGATGCGGCACTTCTGATTTCCCACAAATACATGTAGATGACGCGCGCCCGTGATCCAGAACAGAGCTATCTCGCTATCCCGCAGAACACTGACTTCCACAATTGGTCGTTTGTGGATGTAACAACAGATTTTCCAAAGGGTATCGCCATGATCGCGAACATTTCAAGTCGGTGTATTGTTTGTTTGGGCGCGAGACAAGTTTTTTCGCTTGCGGGCTGGGCACTTTCAACGTATGCTCTTCGCGAAAAAAGGCGGAAGCTGCTAATGCTTGCGCACTGGCGTCTGCGAATACCCAAGGGTGAAAGGGCCCATTCTATCATCAAATGTGTATCGAGAAACTGTAAGAGAAAGTGGATCTCTCCAATCAATTCCACTGTCATAAATCTCCCGCATGAGGTGCTTGAGGCGTACGGTTGGACCTGCTATTCCTGATGGATTGTAAATTGAGTTTGACACATTCCGGACCGCGTGACACACATGGTGTGTCACACTTGTCTGCTCCCTGTGGCCGCGTGACACACATGGTGTGTCACGATCTTCAGAGGCTGAAATTTCCCTATGTTTTGACTGCTACACAAATTCTCTGAGGTGTTATATATCCTTGTAGGGGTACGATCCACGATTACGATAGATTATTTGCAAAATATTCTTTTAGAAGTGTGACCGATTCATAAGACCATCATTCTCTATAAATGCATCGCACATAAAACAATTAGCTGATAGACTGATCTACTGGGGCCACTCACTGTCCCGATCATGATTTTGGCACACTCTTATAGCGTCCGCTTCATTTGGCGCCACTGGGCGCCAGTTTGGCGCTGCGGCCTTTTGCACCATATCCAATTGAGGAAACATGCGTTTGAGGGATGATCAGGGATTCTGATCACAAAATTGAGATTCGTTCCTGAAGCTGGCGCTATTTGGCGCAGTCTGGCGTTTATGACATCTTTCACCGAAATCGATATAAATATGCATTTGGAGGTTAGCAGGGTCTCTGATTACAGTACCTTCAATGATGACTCCATGCCACAAGGCGCCAGTTTAGCGCTGTGACATTCTTCACCGAAACAATGTAAGCTTACGAACTAGGAATAAATGCATATATAATATTCGTGTTTCGCTCCGATGAAATCAGATGTGGATGTGTTCATACTTTGCGGCGGAGAATCTTGCTCTATGCAGCGAATTGTTGAAGTTGAAGCAGAAGTTTTGTTATTTTAGCACGTGTTTCACCAATGAAATCCTTTCACATTTCACATATCAATGAAAAAACCAAATGAAAACTGACGT
>MU931508.1:0-11695 GCA_036418165.1 Cooperia oncophora
TAAGGTTATTTGCTGCTTAACTCCACACAAGGTTGGCAAGAAATTTTATTTGCTGGCCGACTTTCGGTGAGTTCACCTTCTTCAGAGCCTGAAAGGGTGGAAGTTGATTCATTAGTACTCGACCAAATACCTAACATCCCACGTAGACGATTGTCTCAGAAGAGATACGCATCCTAAGTCACATTCAAACGAAGTGCGCAGACCCGCCCACCCCATTTCCGCGGTAAGAAGTCCACTTCCAGGGTAAGAAAGGTAGCTTTATGGGGCTTTTTCACAAGGTTACAAGCTATTTCAAAAGCATGCATCCTAACCCTAGTTAACAACTGAGAAAAATCAAAACAAAAAAAATGAAAAAAGGATAAGAGGTGGACCGATAGAACTTGGAAACAAAACCAAGAAATACAAAAAAGAAGAACCATCAGACAATGCGTGTAAGTACTCACCGTCAATGGCAGTTGCTATGGTTTCTTGAAGTTTTACAGGAGCAGTTCGTTTAACACCAAAGGAAATCTTCATTTTTGGTGGAGGTTGAGGTTCTGATGAGTTCATATCCATGACCTCTTCGGACCGGTCCATTACCTCAAAATTTTCACTTTCAGGACTCAATGAGAAAAAATAGCAAAGGATCAGGAAAGGGAATAGGAGGTTGTAAGAACAGGAACTGAAGACGTTCGAGCTCACGAAAATTTAGAACCTCACTAACACGTTAGAGAGATGTTCCAAACGCATAAAGATTATCGTGGCTCTTTTGGTTCAATCTGGACTCCTAAACAAGTGGTATTCCGTTCGAAACGACAAAATGTAGGCTTAGTCACACCTTACGTTGATAAAAAGCAGCTTCTCGGCAGAAAGAGTGAGGTATAAGCAGAAGGAAAGTTCACTGGCCTGAGAGGAATGGTAAGATCTCAAAAAAGTACAGAAATAGAGAACACAAAATGATCAGGCATAATTCGAAAGTAAATAAAGCTGGCAAAATACCAATGACTACAAAGCAAGCAGCGCGTTTGTGACCCGACGTGTCGTTCCTTTAAATCTTTTTAACAGGGTAGAGTTTACCACCATTTATTTGTGAATAACTTTGACAAAACAAGAACATATCGAAGACTTGGAAAGGCTGACATCCTACAGTCAGAGAACAAGTGATATTTACAGGAAATCAAATAGAACAAACTGGAGGAACAACCATAGAATGCATAAAAAAATCATTTCTTCCCCTCAACCATAATCACATGATATCCAAACTTGGTTTTAATCGGTGGATCGGTGTAGATTGGCTTGTCACATGTGCTTTTCGGTAAATCGAAAGCCGCATCTTGGAACGGCCCTACCATTGAACCTCGGGTCATCCAGCCAAGATCGCCCTGAACAAACTCCGTGATGCACGAGAGAAATATGAAGTCGAAAAAGTTAAATATAGCCTCGCTTATAGTCTCAATACTTACACCGGACCGCGCTTTGTCTTCACTGTATTGAGCAGCAACTTCATGGAATTTCATACCAGATTTCAATTTCTCTATGGCTTCTAGAGCTTTACTCTGGAATTCTGGAAGTTATCTCTGGAAAAAAGAGTAAACAACAAGGAAAACATCCAAAAGAAAAAAAGGGCAATAAAACGAATGGATCGGACCTGCTTTTCGCATAAAATATGTCGAACTTTCACTGCAGTGCCTCCCTTGGCCTCTTTTTTTGGAGCCTCCTCTTTTTCTCCTCCTTTCTTGGGTGCTGCTTTTTTCGGTGGCATAATCACCTCTGCAGTACGTGAATTTCAAGAATTACTGATGATTGCTGGGAATACTTTTAATGGGGAAATCAGACCGATTAAGAAAAAAAACTACTTAATAGATGGCGACTCATGTAGGGTCAATAGGTACATCGAAATTATTACAGGGGAAATATCGGAGAGGGTTTCCCGGTAAAGAAGAAGGAAAGATAAAGGTTATAGGTAGAATGAAGGCAACAAGCGGACTATAAAAGAAGTCCGAGGAAGGATTTTTTTAAAATAGTGTGTGCAATTGCGGCTAGTTACCCTACTTGACGGCTATGACTCACCGAGAACTCGCTGATTGCGCATCACCGTTCTCCGTCGCTAACCAGCTGAGGTCAGAGTGCTCGTAGACTCTTTGCAGGACTTAGGGTAATACTGCGCTAAGTTCACAGTCATCATACTTTACTTTCTGGGGTGTTCTGATCCAGCATTTCACAACTAACGAGCGGAGACCCTTGAAGACAGTCCGCGAGGTTAATTGCCCGACAATAACATATTTGGGGGGGGGGGGAGCATGGGAAAGCCTACTCAATCACGTCCCTGCATTTCTTCCCAAAGAAGCTTGGCCTTATCCTTGAAGAGTAGAGGACGGAAGCACCTGAAGGGTAGGTCCCGCAAAGAAGACTGCGGAACTAGGCATAACCAGCGGCTACTTGTTGAATCTTCGTACCCCCAGGGGAAACTGGCTTCCTCGGCCACGTCTTCATTTATTCCACACTTCCCTTACTTACGAGTTCTCCTAATCTTTATGTAATGAGGTAATTTTGGGGCATGCTTTATATTGCACATACGAGCGCTTTCACTGGATAAATCAGGTTAAAGACCATCTGGACTCTGAGGACGGTCCTCGCCAAGTGCGGGATATAATGGGTCTGCAGTTGCGGCAGCGCGTGCCTTTCTCCGCTCACCATCAGAAGTACACAGGCCCGAGGCTGGAGGGTGGTGATCCCCGGGTGCTGTTTCCTGTTTCCGCCCGCGCTTTTCTAGGTAGAACACCGCCCACGAGGTGCAACAGCTGCGTCGATACCAAAAACCCAGCGCACACACAGTCAGCGATAGAGAACCACTAGAAGTGAGAGTCCGCAGACAAGTAGCGCGTTTGGCCATGGTTGGGCTTGTTTGTGGCCGTGCGGTAGAGGGGGTTGGAGTCCGGAGTAAGCCCTGTAACAAGTCTATAGTCCCATTACTGTTAAGAAAGTAGCGCGTCTGCAGCTGCGGACCTACTCACCTCACACATGGGGTCAGGATCCACATGAATGTACAGGTTTTCCGCGAGGCCTGTAAAACCTTCCTTTCGATGGATTAACCTATCTTCAATACATAAACGAGGGTATCTACTTTGACGTAAGAACTCCCGAGCTTCTACTGATGGCTGAGCTATTGTTACTTGTGGGGCCCTGGATGCCAGGCTTGTGACAGAAACTCGGAGCGTTTTCTCCTGGACCACAGAAAAGATTAAAATTGATAGAGGCGACAGATTTCGAGGATTCTTCCGGGTACCTTCACAATTCTGTAAAAAGGAGGAGCTTGATCAGCGTCACCCAACTTATAACTATTTTTATTTTTGCCGAAAAAACAAGGAACCTGTTGTTTATATCAGTTGTTAGCACTATGACGGTGGGAAGGTTGTGATAAGAGGGAAACTCTTGGAATCTGATAGCGACAAATCACGGAGTGACGACAGAGCTTGTTGTTTTTAGAGCTGTGCTCTGTATCAGAACCGTTACCAATTTTTGATGACAATTTTTTCCTAAAGGGAATTAGACATTTGCGATCCGGCTAAGCAGGATTTGAACATTACAAGAGCATGCTTCTAGCTAGATTTGGGCCTTCCTACAGAACATCGGCTTTGAAAGAATCTATAGGTCTCGACGAGGTGAGACGTGCAATTTATGCCCCTCCCAAGCCGAACAGGCGCCAAAGGTCGCCCTTTTAGGAGCAGATATGCGAGCTTACCATCAAGAAATGTGAAATGGTGCAGGTGATAGTGTCCAAGCACATGTACTTTCGCTTACGTGGACGTATTTGGTCGGGTTTTATCCTTTCAATTGCACTGGCCTCAGAGCCTTAAGTGTTCTGGTCCGTAACAAAGTGACCTATTAAAGTAAATTTGTGTACCACCTCGTAAGAAGAAGGGTCAGTAGGGTCACGGAGTAACTAATTTGGTTTCGAAAGGTCCACTAGGAAAGTTTGTGCGGTTACTTAGTAAGGGCATTTTGCTATTAACTGCTGCCAATGCCTCTTCTGGAAAGCTATAAACTCCAATAAAGCTATGCAAGAGCAGGATTTTCGTTGCAAGGGTCTATAGATCTCACCAAGCTGAGACGTCCAGTCTGATGGGAATCAGCAAACGGAACTAGCGAAAGGGCAATGTGCCCTCCCAAGCCGAACGTAGCTGTTTTTTGTGTTCTGGACAAATAGGGGTCACTATGTCTAATTGTAGATGTCTGCCTGAACTCGCTGAAGGACTCCTTGTTGTCCTCTATCATCTGGAGGCCATCCTCATTCCCCTCCAAAGCCTCTGCTTTCTCACAGAGGATAGTTTCCTCGTTCTCATGATATAAGTCGCAAGACAGATATTTTGGAGCCAGAGTGGCCGGGAGCAGTCCACGTCGTTGTCTCGATGCAAGAAAAGTGTTCTGGTCGTTAGTTTGTGGTGCCCACCGTCTATACCACTGCCATTTAGCTTATCTATAGAAACGAAACACCGAAATGGCGACGTTATCGTGTCTGGAGAAAGAGGCTTGTCGCCGCATTTCGCGAAGCATCTTATCGATTTATTAGCAGCTCGCCACCAGAGGTTTTCAGAAAAATAGATAAGTTGAAGGTATTAAAACTTTTGATGACTCTCCTTCACTGATAAGCAATCACATAGTTTTCAGATAAGTTTGTGTGAAAGTAATGAAGTCTAAAAGTTCTGTCAGTTGTCTTTTTATTACTGCTTTATTGTAATGCTTTGGCACAAAGTTGTCGGTCTTAAAGACTGCGGCGTCCAATCTGTATTGTACGGTATCATATACAGGGCACGTTCTACGCTGGGGAATCCCCAGCGGGAGGGGGTGGGGGTCGTATTTGGCCGCTGGAAGAAGGAAAGGTCAATCTGGTCTGAGAAAATTTTTTCTGAGACCATTTGTCCTGTTTCACGGGCGCCATTTACATTTTTGGGATAATTCAACCCCCCCCCTCTCCCATCCCCGCTCGCTGGAAAACAACTTATTGTTAGAAATTTCAGTTGTAAGAATCTTGGAAAAAGTTGGGTTAGCGGAAGAGGCAAGACAGTAGGTAGGACGGGGAGAGGAGGGTCGCAGCAGAAGACGAATTTGGGGGAAGGGGGCAGGACGTGCCTTGATCATGTATAACTGCACCTTATGACGGCCGCAGCGTAGGACTCGTCAATCGCTGTGGAGCTGCTAAAAAGGAAAACTCCATGATCATGCACCAATCTATTTTGGCAAGGAAGGAGTCCTAGACACCGATTGAGCGCCAAATCTGCCTTTGAAAGAGGATCCCGCTGAAAGAGGATAACGCGATCGCTTATTGTGAGAAACGACTTCCATTTTCTAATCTATAGTCGCTGAGTGAGTTTCCAGGGAAGAAAAAAACAAAAAAAAATAGAATCCGTCAGTAAGACAGCCCTGGCGGCCTTGCGACAAGTTCTCCGTACCTGCGCACTTTATGCAAGCAAAGCGTGGAAGTCTGCAGAGATCAGGGCACATCTGTTGTTGGGGGAGGTTTTCGCGAAGTGGAACCCTTGTTCAGAAGTTCCCGCTCTGGTAGAAATCATCTCCTGCTCCGAGGAATCTCCCAACTCTCTGCAAAAGAGTACCGTCATCGTCAAGCGGAGGGGGAAAGGTATAGGGCACAAGGCGACTGCGACCCCCACTCCCCCCTTTCCTCCTCCCTCGAGCGAACAACCGGCACGTCCTCATTGGAATTCCCAACGTGCGACGTGGCCTCATTAGAGAGATTTCCGAAATAGAGTTCTAGACCAGTGCGCTGAAGAGGAGACAACTTGTTATCGATGGATCATTCCAGTCGTTACCCCTGCAAACTAGAGGGGTCTGTGAGAGGGAGTGGGAGTACAGACACAGACGGAGAGCCGTTCTGACCGATTGTTGCAGACTCAGGATGGCATTATTGGTGAAAAACGCCCCTCATATGCCTCCTCGTTCGCAGGGATAAAGACTGCATGAAGGATAAAATGGATAAAGCCTCCGCCGTTAATCAACCCCTTTGTGGGATGCGGCACGCACTCTACTTCCATTCAGAATCGCAGTGGCATTGAATGTGATGGGGCCTATATGATGACTTGCGGGGGCCAGCCGATGTACAAGTCAGTGTTATCCTCGCAGACGAGCCTGGCACCAACTTTACCGTCTCCCGAAGGGTAGAGGGTAGAAGGGGGGGGGGCGGGGGGGGGGGTGGGGGGGATATGGTTGGCCTGGTGCGGGTGTCGATCCTGAAGTTCTAAACCAAGCACCGCTCGCGCGGTCCTGCGCGGTTCGTGTCCCAGGCGCCACTTGTCACTACACCGCCTCCACCTCAAGGACTGAATATGGAGGTAAGTAAAGGAGCGTAGACTCCACCATAGTGCTGCTAACCCCAGGCTCCCCCCTCTCGCCCTGGGAACGCACAAGGCTGCCTTTACTTTGAGCTGAGTGATCTGGACCTTCAGCATGTGCACGTGTTTAGAGTCTCACTTTTATGCACGTGTTATGCTGCAATGAGAACTTTTATCCTGTGGACCATATTTAGAACCAAGTAGGGCGGGGTTGGTAAGTGTGGGTGGGGATCGTACTTCTTTACGCGTCACGCCCAAATGGGAGTTTGTCCTGTCATCACTTGAAGGAAGCCTCGTAGGTTCACCTTATTTTTCAGTGAATAAAGATCGTTGTGCTCTAATTGAACCAACTACTACATAGGGCCTGCGGACGACTGTAGAGCGACTTTTTCTTTTTTTGCTTCTGCTTTGATTTTCTTATTATATCAATACGCTGGAGTTGACTTTCCATTAATTCAGGGAAAAAGAGAAAAACGCCGATAAGGAGGAGGCATCGAAAAAAGTACCATTGCTACAGTTGGTGAGTAAGCCTGCCTAGGATATCAAGATGGCGGCGCAGTTTGCCGACGGGGGGCATTTTGCACTTTCGTTGCTTCACTGGTTCTGGTTTACAAGTCTCACTCTGGTGAAACCTGTGAACTCTTGTGAAGCTGGAGCAAGCTCGTCAAGCCATCATGGTAAAACCTGTCAACTCGAGAAGAGGCTGTCTAGATGGGTCGACACGTCGATGGGAAGTCGTTAAAGTGCAAAATGCCCCCCCCCCCCTCCCCGTCGCCAAACAGCGCCCAATATGGCTAACGAATTATGCATTCAGCCCTGCACTAGGACGTGGCTACAGGGTTTCTTAGTGCAAATGGATCCATGTGGACAGCCATGTTCCCTGAAAACAATAGGGCGTGCGACACGGGGTGGAATTGGAGCGATGGGGACTTGGGATGTCACCATTGGTGGAGAATGGCAAGGCGGCATTTTCCGCCAATGATTCCATTCCGAGTCCGCAACAATTTGGCGGGGAAGATGTTCTGGCTGCATTCCAGCTTACGCCTCTTCATACGCCCTATCGTTTGCAGGATCAATTATTACAATTTACACGGGCCTATTTTGATCTATCGAAGTAGGAGTTGAGGTTATCTGAGTGCTTTTTTTCCGAGGCTTTTCACTTCCTTATCACACTCTATAGTCCTCCGTTCTTTCCGAGCTTTACAACTCTAGAATGGGCTTACTCAATTGAAAACAACATTTTCGTGCTTGTTCCAAGTTTTTTCGCTACTGTGCCCTGCACAGTAGATCTTTTGCGACCCTGTGACATCAATCAGTTGCTTCTGGCCTGACCCTGTTTTCCCTTTTGCTGTCAAATGACTTCCTTTTCACTTACTTCATTTAAGTTCCGGTATGCAACATGGACAGAACTGGTGCTGTTATTCGTCGGCATAGGTGTCTCACTTGTGAATGGAGCTGGCTTACCATTGATGTCCATCCTGCAAGGACAAGTCACTCAAGCTTTTGTGAACGAGGAAATGTTCAAGACAAACACCACTCCAGGTTAGCAGACTTTGCCAAATTTGAACTCATTCTATATAGAGCCTGGTTGAATGGATCGACCCTGTGCGGAATACGCTGATCAGTCAGGGGCGTTCAGCGCACATTTTATGGGCTCTGATCCCGCACTGGAACACCTTGCTCGCACCTCCTGCGCAAATAATACCAAGAGATTCGCCATGCCGGAATTTAGATCAAATACCTCTTCAGAATACGTCATGCTCAACTGGCATGCACAGACAACCAACTTTGATCCTTCTCCACTGAGAGTGACCTTCCGTTTTGATATTTCAGAAGGATGTGCACCATTGAGAGAGGCATAGTCATGAGGGCTCCTCCTTTTTCCTTTATTCAGACACTAAGAGCACACCTTTTCCGCAATACGGCTCCATGTGCTACACTGTGGCTTGTACTGCTTTCCCATGTCCGTGTATTACACACAGGTATTATCTCTGCAGAAGAGGGCGTGTAAAGAAGCTCAGTTGGAGCGCAGCCAAGGCAGCCTTTTCCACTTATCGTTGAGGGCTCATCAAGCGATGAGTGTTAGAGAATCCCCGAACGCTGGTGGGCGGTCTGGCTGTCTCGAAATCCCCGAACGGTGCTGGGCGGTCTGGCTGTCTCCCTGGCAGTCTGGCTGTCTCGAAATCCTCGAACTGTGGTGGGCGGTCTGGCTGGCTCTAGACCATGCCCTGTCATTCCTTTCGTTCCCAGGAGTAGGAGCGAGTGTACACTCGAAATCCCCAAACTGTGGTGGGTGCATGGCTGCTGACTCCAATAGCAAGTGGGGATGGCTGTGCTTTTGGTACAATATTTTCATTTTTAAGATAATTGTTGTCATGTCTTTGTCAGCGCAGAAAACAGATGACAGCTGTCTCAAGTTGAAATAACCTACGAGCAACCCGTTCTATGCAATGTTCAAATGCCAGGCCTACTCCCACCCGGGGATAAGGAGTGTTTATACCGATTGTTTAATGCGCTGCTGACCGAAATAATGGAGTTTGAATGGTAAGGGTTGCGCACGAGTTTGCAACAACTTCAGCTGCTGTCGAATTTTTCAAATAATTAAATTCAAGGAGGCATGGGAGGAGCCCACCAGCGGCGTTCTCACTACTGGTTGTTCTCTTCTTGAATCGATCACTACCTGATCGCTATTGAAAGAAGTCGCAGCCGTGGTCGGACCACTCCCCTCCCCCCCCCACTGCCCCCGCCTCCCGCGCCCTTCCTGACACCGCCTTTACTGATGTTAACTATAAGTTCGTAGGAGTGTTTATGGTCCCTCCTACGCATTGTAGACATCAATCACTCATACATGAGAAGCACAATGATAATTTCTGATAATTAATGTCATTTAATGTTTTCAGGACCATCTTTCCACTATAATGACACAACTTTCCAACATGATATCAATGAATGCTGTATACGGGTACACCGCTATGGCTTGCGGAATATTCATCGCTGCAAATATTCAGGTTATTGTTCTTCTGTTCTGTTCATAGGATTCTCCATGAAAAGAAGAAGGGACGGAATTCTCGTTGTGATGGGTGCCGTATTTGATATGATTCCCATCGATATGCTTCGGTATGCCCACACTTATCGTTAGCTCAGCGCTTATAACTGAGAGTGGAGGATCGTCACAGAGATCTTCTTCCACCACATCTGCTTCTGCCTGTAAGCAAATTGGCAAAAATGTCCGCAACGTCTCCAGAGCCCTTGACACAACGGGTTTAACGTGCTTTACGTCATGGATAAACCACAGTAGTTCAGGTGACTTGTTTTCTGATCGTGTGCGAGCAGATGAGCAACCGAATTCGACGGAAATTCGTACAGGCCATCCTGCGCCAGGACATTCCGTGGTTCGACACAAATAACAGTGGAACACTCGCTACAAAGCTGTTCGAGTGGGTTTCACATTCACATTCGCTAAACTTATCATTGGTGAAAAGCTGCGCAGGTATCGCGCACTAGTTCGAACTCCCTTATTCCGTTGTCTACTGCTGCCAATTTTTGTCAGAAACTACTCGTGGACGTGCTACTCACGACGCATTCCGAATAGTCAGCCAAAGACGTAAAAAGGAGGTCCAAGTTTCGAACCCTACATGTAAAACTAGCCTGGAGTTCCATGGCCAGTTGCCCTGGCTCATGTAGCGCTTTGGCGTCAAATTAGCCATTGGAATTATTTATTCCTCACTCTCCCACTCTCCTAAATTCGAGCCAAAATCAAGGTGGGATGAGTCCACCCTGACTGCCTTCAGTAAGCCAAGGTGGAATGGGCCTTCCGCTACCAGCACGGAATCGCTCAGTGACCGAAAAAGAAAAGGAAAAGAAAAATCAGGAAAGAAAGAAAAAGTGCTAGAAAACGTAGTGGGTTGGCTCGTTCTATCACTCTCGGCTAATTTTCACGATATAATCTGCATCGCCACTTTTTTCACCAAATGTGTTCACTTTTCAAGTATCTGAACGATCAAAGAAGGACTGGAGATAAAATTTTGGGCTTACTTATTCCAGTATTATATGCCATTTGATAACAGTGCGTAATAGGTTTACAACGTAATTCCAGGATTCCTTGCTAAGCTTTTAACTTTCTTGTGCATATTTCTTTTGGTTCTGCTACTAAGGTTTTCTTGAACTTCTTCATGAGTAATGTTTAGGTTTTATCATTGCATTTACACACAGTTGGAGGTTAACCCTCGTTATGCTTAGCTGTAACACCTCTGCAGGCCCTTTGTGGATTCGCGATTTCTAAGGTAAGCTTCTTAATTTAGGTGAAACTGAAGTAGTAATTCAACAAGACTTCAGAGGTAGTTGGTTATCGGTCGTAAAAGAAAATGGTATCCGTAAGTGGTAGGCAGTGAGAAAAAAAGCGAAAAAATATGGCAAAAATGAAGATTAAGAACCCTCCTTCATTCCCACATACCACAACGATTCTTTCAGTCGATGTCGACATTCACAATCGCTGAGAACCATCAAGTATGCTAAAGCCGGTAAAATTGTGGAGCAAACAGTGTCATCTATACGTACGGTGTGCTCTCTGAATGGTCTTCGCTACGAAATTGCCAGGTAAATCAGCAAGATTACTAAATCAAGCGCTAATAACCCTGTAGCGCATTAGGAAAACCCCTTATACAGAGCTGGGATCATTGCCTTTCGAATATAATTACCGTGCTTGAACTGAGTTCACCCACGCAACCCTCCCCTCCCTTCTGAAACTTAGAAAGTACGTTCTTGTACAGTTTGCGTTTCGCTCGACCAAATCCTGAAAAATGGCACATTCTTACGGTAGGCAAAGATTGTCTCCTCCATTTTCGCAATCCCATTTCTCACTAAAAATCCTTCAAAGAAACAGCTCTGGTCACCTATGAAAATATAAAAGGGTGCATGAGAAAGGTAGTATTCGTACTGGACACTAATGTGAACCTTTTGCGGTGGAAAGTTGAAAGGTAAAGGAGGTAAGGCGCAGAGCTTGCCCCAGTGACACCTCCCTTTTTCCAGTGTCTCCGCCCAAAGACCCACCTTCAAAGTTCGTCTTCCACCGAAAAGCGATGCTTCCGGATGACTAGTATGAAACCAGAGCTCCAATGCCTCTTGTGGGGTCATAGGGGTCACTATGGAGAATTAGCTGGCTGAAGTCCTCCCGATAGCCCGTCTTTTCGCCTTGTACTCGTGCAGCTTTTTGAGGCTAGAGGGGTCCTATAAGTTAGGGCTGATCTATGACTGCCCTTTTCAGGTACAAGGTGGCACTGCTCGAAGCACGTCGTGCAGGTATTCTGAAGAATTTGTTTGTTGGTATATCGTTTGGTATGATGGGATTGACGAATTTTTCTTCATTCGCT
>MU931509.1:0-16700 GCA_036418165.1 Cooperia oncophora
TCTAAGGCGAAGGTGTCCTCGAAAAGCACGCTTCTATAAGTCCAGGCACTGTCAACGTTGGCCGCATGGGCGGAATCAGGTGCCATTGATCCTTCTTTTCTTCTTGAGGGTGGAAGGATACACCAATATAAGGCACAACGGTATAGCCCATGTCCAGCGTGTATTTTACTTCCAACTGGGAACTCCGGACTCAGATAATATAGGAGAAGCTTACAACTCATCGGAATAGCTAAAAATCTTAGACTTAAGTAATAGCCCTCCAACTCGGGACCTCAGCCATAAGTTTTCATTGTCGACTATCTTCATCGGGTTCTTTGTCGTGACATACATAATACTGCTCTGGGTTTCACTTGTCACTACTGTACGGTTCATGGTCCACGCTTTCGTTGATGATTTATTTCGTAAATTGTTGACGCTTAAATTTGTATGTGATTTACTATAAAAAATTTGCAACTGAATGTGTATTGAAAACAGACCACGTCACGCATTGGGGAACTCCAAGTGAGGAGGAGGACGTATTTGGTCGCTGGGGGAAAAGGGATAGTATTTCAAAGAAATCTGCAGTTCCCACGCTCGACAGCGAAATCCCGAGGAAAAATTAGAAAATTTTCGAGAACTCCTGGAAAAATCAAAAAAGTGGAAGGAATTTAGAAAAATTTAGGAAAGAGGTAGGTAGTACGAGGAGAGGGGGAGGTGGATCAGAGGAGGGAACCAAAGAGGGGTCGTATTCTTGGGAAAGAAACGTTACCCAGAACGTGCCCAAGCTCTCCTGAAAGGATGTCTATGGAAATTCAGCTCACTGTGCTACGAAACCTTTGGTGGCCAATTATGGAATAGTAAACTATGGAAGTAATCAGCTAGTGGAATACACACAAATATCGCCTACCATGAGCAAAGGTGAGGCGGAGCTAGTGTAATGGCAAGTGGCGGTTACCACCATATTTTTCCAAGGTTCAAATCGCGGCTCCGCTCCCCCCCCCTAGGTCAACCAAGCCTTCTGCCCTCTGGGGGCGGCGAAATGTGACAGATTCGTCAAGGAGGATAAAACACTGACTTGTACATCGGCTGGCCCCCGCAAGTCATTGTATAGGCCACATCGCATTCAATAAGCCACTACGATTCTGAATGGAAGTAGAATGCGTGCCGCATCCCACAAAGGGATTGATCAACGGCGAAGACTTTATCCTTTATTGCAGAAGTATCACTAAAAATCCGGAGATTATTGCCCATATTCCATCGCCTTGGCAGAAAGGCCTTAATAGCACTGCACCTGCACGTTAATTTAGAGAGACTTCTGTCTATCAGCAGATTTCGGAGAGGAGCGGAGTGCTGATGGGGCGTGGAAAAGACCTCCCACTATCCAAATTTTGCAGAATGAAAGGTCGAGCCAACTAGCTAGGAATCACCTGTATACGCTGATTATCAAGATGCCTCGAGCAGGGCGCCAGTAACGTCTCCATTCGTCCCTGCAACGTGCAAGAGCTGCCCAATGGACTCTCTCTGCTCGAGGGACACGATGAGCTTCATATTCTTCGTTCAGCGCTTCCTTGCCGAAGTCTGGCAGTCGAGTAGGTGGTCGTCCGACATCCCTTTGGATACAGTCGCCAGCGGTGCTGATCCAGCGGACGTCTTCGAAAGGTATGGTGTGCCCGGCCCACCTGACATTCGAAACCTTGGAAACCTAAAAACCAACTAGGAAAGGGCTCAATGAAAGCTGTTCAGATGAGAGTGAAACAAACAAATAGCTTTGGGCTAAAATACTCGAGGAGCGTGGCAGACCACCAAAGCAGAGAAAGGGCTAATCATATGGTTTAAATAAGATCACATTCCGCGATCGGCGAATAATCCCTACTGTGAAAAGGTATACTTTTGGAAAAGCAAAGCTGCACTAGCTTTGCAAATCGAAGGCCCATGGTATGAGCACTAGGGGGGGGGGTTCTCGTTGCAAGACCCCAGCTATCGCCGAAACCTCCACCTTAGAATTGACGTGGTCGACGAGTGCGCTGCTATCTCTTCTCCACCACCTTTCTGCTCTTCTCCATTCGCTTTCACTTTCAACTAACAAGGGAAGGATGGTAGGTCGAAGTGGCCATTTGAAATGTATACCGGCTGAAAGGTCTTCGGACGGGAATTACGAAACCGTCTTCCATATCTGCTGCGGACCTCCCAGAAAGAAGTTACGGAGCTTTTTTAGGGGAGAATACACTACGAATTGGCGGCGCAAGGTCAGCGAGATCGTGGGAGCATGGCCGAGTGTATACGTCGTAGAGCTCATGGATGCGTGGTCGAGGGTTTGATTCCTTGATCCCTCCGGTGAGAAGATTGTCATACTAGCCCGAAAACTTCCAGCAGGTACGAAAACACTTTGAGATAGAAATCATTTAACATTATGTGAGTGGTGAATGAAGCTCTTGCCCAGCGCGATCTCCAGCATCATGATTGTCACATCAACGCCACTTCAATGGAAGCATTTTCCCAGTATACTCATCTTCGTGCACAACTTCGTGCGTTCGGATTCGTTTTCCAGTCATGTCGTTTGGAGAATAAAGTCATTTGAAGGCGAAGTCTTCCTTCGGAATGCACTTTTGTTGTGTATGCTTTTCAAATCAAAGAAAGAAGAAGACAACAGCCAGAAGTGATCGCTATGGAATGGTTCGCAATGGCTCCATCAGTTCAGAATCATTACGTCACGACATTATCAGGGACAAGTGTTATGCAAAATAGCTTTGAAGTGCACAGGGACCACTTTCGAAAAAATGCAAAAGAGCACACGCATCAAGGATCCAAACCCTCGACCACGCATCCGTGAGCCCTACGACGTATCCACTCGGCCATGCTGCCACGATCTCGCTAGCCTTACGCCGCCAATTCGTAGTGTATTCTCCCCTAAAAAGCTCCGTAACTTCTTTCTGGGAGGTCCGCAGCAGATATGGAAGACGGTTTCGTAATTCCCGTCCGAAGACCTTTCAGCCGGTATACATTTCATTTCAAATGGCCACTTCGACCTACCATCCTTCCCTTGTAAGGTAAGCTCTATCATCCTTCGTTGGGAGCTGCTGCAGCGCTCCAAATTCGGTTGCAGAAAGGCAGCCTTTTCAGTGGCGTTTCTCAGGTTCTTTTTTTCACGAGAATTCAAAACAATGCATTACAAGAGAGTGAAGTTGAACATCCTGGTTGATGGGGGTTCTATGATAAGAATGGGAAGCAAATGTTTTCTCGAAAGGTTCATAAAGGTTTTACCCTGGCCATCGCCCTAAGTGCCCTTTTATGTGACATGGGTATAGTGTGTGTGGCGCTGGAAGTTTTCGGCGCGGACGGGGGGGGGGACATTTTGCATCGATGTGTTGACCCAATTAGATAGCCTAGACACGTTTTACCATGGTAGCTAGACGAGATTGTTCCACTTTACAAGAGTAGCAAGTTTCACAGAGTGAGACTTGTAAACCGGAAGTATTTAGTAAAGCAACGGAATTGCAAAACGCCCCCCCCCCACCATCGCCAAACTGCGCCCCTGTGTGTTATTTCCTTGCAACCTATGTGCTGCTTGTTTCATCGCATCTGAGATTCTCATCTGGATTTGCTACTTCCCAAACAGTCTTTTTTCACTTTGCTTCTGGTGTTTGAATGTGCCCGCTTTTAATAAAAAATATTAAAAGGGTCAAAAGGTGAAGTCTTTGCCATCGATCACTCTCCTTTTTGGATGCATCACATAATACCTTCATTCGGAATCGTACTGAATGCGACGGGGCCTACACAATGACCTGCGGTGCCCTGCCACTATACAATGTAATTTAGTCGTGATTTGATTATTTAAGCTATACTTGCTATAATGATTACAACAACAATGTTTGAAACTGTGACATATTTCTAATAGAATGAATTCCTTGCATATAATTTTTGTTTTCATTGATTTCAAGGAAGTAGTCTAGTTTCCGTTTCGCACGTGCCCTTAGACGGAAACTAGACAACCATGGTATCCTCCCTCCGTGCTCATCAGTAAGGAAGGGTAGGATCAACGCGTTTGAGTATGATAGTCTTAAAAGTTTTAGAAAAGTGTCTTCAGGAATTCTTAAGGATTTCAAAAAGGTTAAACTTTAAGTTTTGAGATAAATTTTCAGGATTTTAAGTGGTGGTTTACTATGTTTTAATCGAATCTTTTGAAGGACAAAACAAAACAGTGTTGTCACTTACCCGTTCTTCTCTTTTTATCCTGTATCGCTCTTCAAATAGTATACGTTGCGCGGTTTTTATATGTGCTCAGAATTTTGGCTGTTGTTCAAAACTTTTTTGAGAACTTACCATTCGTTGACCGCCTTGCTGAGTAGTAATAGAGTAAATGATGTTATTTTCTCCATGTTTTGTTTATAGATTTAATCAGACTTTATATTGTCTATCATTGAATCTTTTTGGTAAGAAATCATTTAGCTTAAAAAATACAATTTGTTGGTTTAATACTTACAACTCCATTACAAATTTTAAATTTTACATCCAAATCAATGTCGTTATGCTTGTGTTTTAGTATGAAATAATGAAAAGTTTTAAATGGAGCGGAGAATTTTATCTATTTGTTGTTCGTATTTACAATTTATGAAATTATTCTTAGCTAAGCACTTTATAAGGCAATTAGAAAATGTTTCTTTTACGTAACCTGACTCTACCAGCTTTTTATTAGTGAGTTTCAACCTGTCTATGAAATCCTCTATTTTGGAGCAGGTTCTAGCTATTCTTAAAATTTCTGAGTAGACTGTATTAAATTTAATATGGTATGAAATATTTGTAGATGAATTAGGAAAGCGTTTAATAGAGAAATTGAAACTATCTGTTTTGTTATACATTTTAGTATATATTTTGTTTGCTTTGATATTAATTTCTAGGTCTAAGTAATTACAGTTGTATTCGTCGTGTGTTGATTCTAACTTTAAGATGTTTTTATAAATTTCATTCAGCTTCTCTAGGAATAAATCGTGTGTTTTTATTGTGTATGACCAAGTATATCGTCCATATATCCAAAAGGTTTCATCTGTAATGTTGTTATCCTCCCAGCCTAACCTGGCACTAACTTATGGCCCTCGTAGGGCAGAAGGCATAAGTGATCTAAGAAGAAGCTAATCACTAAGAAGAAGCTAATCAAGGCTCTGACTCCTGGACTGCGCGCATGAGGGTGCCACTTTACCACACTACCTCCGTTCGTGTTCCCCCATCACCTCACTGATGAGCAGAGAGAGAATAATCCTACCATCCAGTTGTCGTCTGGAGGTAGAGATGAGAGCAACATAGGCTCTCTCTTCGACCTCCTTTCAGAAATTCTATCGGATATCCTTTTTATTCGCTTACCGTCGCTTTGAAGAATGGGTGGAATGCTAAGTTATGCTGGCCTACATTGTCCGCAGCACAGTGAGTTCATTGGAAACGGTCTGCATTGAGGTTTCGGAACTGAGCACGATTCTTCAGAGGGCGAGATACTTGCCAATGAAGCAGAGAGAAGAAAAAACCATCAAAATATTCTAACTGACTCCCTGATTTCTATAACTGACCCCTGCCTTAGACGGGTATTCGGAGTAATAACGCACTATACAGGGGAGAGGGGCAAAAAAAGACACTTTTCTTCCTTGACTTTCAAGGCGCTATAAGTTACACTTCAAAATTCTGATTGGACATTTCCACCATCATATTCAACAGCACATTGTACACTATCACGATACTCCGCCACAGCCTTCTGGACGAAGCCATCGAGAGATTCTGCCACGCGACCGTGATTCGGTGCCTGAGTTCAGCGAGGTCGTTGATTTCTCCGCCACTGTAGAGATCCCCATTGAGCTCCTTCCTAAACCCGATAATCGAGTGGGTTTACGGCAGGTTGCGCACTTGGATATTCCGTCTTCTTCAGATACACAACGCCCTTCGATTCCACGTGCTGGCACCCAGTCCTGTAGCAGTACGAAGTTTCCAAGACGGTACAGGCGACGACATGAAGGCAGGATATTCTCCTCGAGCTGTTCGATGTAACAGTCAGCGTTCACTTTCAGGGTCCACGAAGAAAATATCGGTCTTCCCATTCCAGGAACTTCCGGTCCATACCATCAACCCGCGCCTTGGCGACTGCGGTGAAGATGATGTCCTAGACCGTGGCGACGTTGTCGGAGCTGCTCGATGTTGGAGGTCTTCCAGATCAAGAGTACTGGTCTCCAGGTAGCTTCCATGGGTGACTCCATACAAGAAGTTTCGCAGCTGTTTGGAGGTGACGTGAATTCCATAGGCCTTCTCCAGTCAGGCTGCGATTGGAGATGGCTTCATATTTTGGTGTACATGAAGATGATGGATGAGAGCCTGCTTCTGCTCGTCGAGAAACGTCTTGGGTATCTTCTGGTGCATACACGTCTTTTGCTGATATATGACTCCGCCGAAGGGTATTTTTTGCCCCCCCCCCTGTACATTCGTCGATTACCAGTCAGGCTAAAATAGAGACCAGTCTGCTTCTCACTTTGATGTACACCCTTTCCGGGGCTCCGAAGAAAAAGGACAACGAGGCAGTTCTTTTTTTCTGACCATACAATCAGCGCCTAATGCGACCTCGATTACTTGCGGAGTATAGGGTACGTTGTGCAGAACACATAGAATGACTGCGAAATTGTTTGATACATCTTGAGTATCTTCCGCCCTGGTACTCGTATCCACGTCTTCTGTCTGGGCTGCGTAATCTTAACTGATTTGTGATTCGGCCAAAGTGTTTTTTTTTGTTGCTCCCCCCCTGTACGTGCACGGGGAAGAGCAGAAGCAAAGACTGAGAGAACAGAAAGACGAGTGAGGGACACAACTCCATACAAATATGATTCACGCCTATGTCCAAAAATTCGTTCATCTCTAGCTGAGAACGCTACGTGGTGGGGGAAACCCCAGTGTGAATGGTGTGGTGAATAACGAACGACCTCAGCCCTCGTAGCACTCACTTTCAAGTCGAGAACTTGCCCTGCATTCATGATTTTGATCCACCTCATAATACGAAGGAATTTTACCCATCGGATAACCGCGGAACAAGCCTTTGATAGAATTCAACAGATGTTATCCAAATACTGATTTTATGTTGTAACCATAGTCTATCAAGCAAACAGCCTCCATTGAAACTACTATAAAGCTACAAAGTGTCTCTGAGCTTGAATTAAAATAAACCGAAGGCTTTAAATGAAAATTCCTTTCCTGTGGAACGTGTTTGTGCATCCATACGACATTATGTGGATGGTTTTTGAGTAGGTTGCCTGGATATGAAAGGTTGCATCGCAACCATTCAACACTTCGCTCACCTTTACCCTTATTTTTATGCGTTCACTCCTCTTCCTCATGTTTACATTGCTATCATGAAAAGTTTTCCATCGATCCATCCACAAATAAAGGAAGCGTTTCTAGAATCAATTGGGTATAACTGCTTGAGCTGGGATGGGGGTCTGTCAAATATTGAAAATCCAACCACAACTTTTCAATCCCTTCTCGAAAGCGAGAGTCGCACTCTCAAGCGAAACTGATGTGGAATCTAGATTCTGTTAACCCCTTACATAAATGTTTTGTCCACCAGTTCCATTCAAATTCTAAGTATATTTCCCTGGTGCTGGAAGCGCTGGTTAGCCTGGGTAGGATCCTACTCAGAAAATGACCTCTGAATCGTGCCCACGTGAGGAGTTGCTGTGGTGGCGAATGACACCTCAGTAAACGCGCAGTGGCCTGTAAAAATCTTCGGATTTCCTCTGGCGACTAGGTCAGCCAACCATTCACGTTTCAGGTTGATGTTTACTGGTGTCACAGCTAACGGGGAACCACAAAGATGCTAAATTATTCTCATAGTATTGCCTTTAGGCCATAGTTTGTTACCTGCAACCATACCGCTTGGAGCAGGATGGATATGTCGTTCCTGCAGTTCTCTCTTCCGAAGTCCGACACGCCATCTCGTCGGTGAAGAATCGTACGGCACCCGGTCCCGACAGGATCAGACCCGAACATCTGAAGAATCTTCCGCCAGTTCTCGTCAAAACTCTGGCTCGACTCTTCACGCGCTACCTGTCGGAATGCAAGGTACCCCTCGTGGAAAACCAGCAAGACTGTGTTGCTGTACAAGAAGGGAGACCTGTACGACATTGGCAATTATCGCCCAATCTGCCTGCTGTCTGTAGTCTACAAACTCTTCACACGAGTCATCCTGAATAGGATTGGCAGAACACTAGACGAAGGACAGCCATGCGAGCAAGCAGGGTTTCGAAGAGGATTCAGCACGATCGATCACATCCACACGGTAACGAAGCTCATCGAAGTATCGCGAGAGTACAAGATGCCGCTATGTCTCACGTTCATCGATTTGAAGAAGGCCTTCGACTCCGTTGAGACAGAAGCGGTTATCGAAGCCCTGGGCAACCAGGGTATTCCTACTCAGTACATCAGGATTCTTCGTGAGCTCTACAGCAACTTCACGACCAAGATTTCACCATTCTACAAGGAGATCATCATTGATGTGAAGAGAGGGGTCCGACAGGGCGACACCATCTCGCCCAAGCTCTTCAGCGCCTCTCTCGAGAACGTCATGCGTCAACTGGAATGGGAAGACATGGGAGTGAAGATCGACGGTCGGCAACTACACCATCTCCGCTTTGCTGACGACATCGTTTTGATAACGCCAAACATCGAGCAAGCGGAACGAATGCTGGCTGAATTCGACTGCGACGTGGTCTGTGGAAAGAATCGGTCTACGGCTGAACCTAACGAAGACGATGTTCATGAGAAACGGATTGGTATCTGATGCCCCATTCACGCTCAACGGAACGACCATCTCTGAATGCTCTAGCTATGTGTACCTAGGTCGTGAAATCAATATGATGAATGACCTAGCTCCAGAGCTGAGCAGGAGGAAAGCGAGCGGCTTGGGGAGCCTTCAAGAACATCGAGGGAGTAGCGAAGAAGAAGAAAACACCAAGCTCCGTGCCCACCTCTTCGATTCCGCGGTCCTTCCTGCCTTGACGTACGCCTCAGAGACTTGGACTCTACGAAAGCAGGATGAGCATGCGGTCGGCGTTATTCAACGCGCCATCGAAAGGGCGATGCTCGGAGTTTCCCGCTACACGCAAGTGAGAGAGGGAATCCGGAGCTCCGCACTCCGCCAACGATCGAAGATCAGAGACGCCGCCGCATTTGCCAAGGCTTCGAAGATCAGGTGGGCCGGACACGTCATGCGTTTCGAGGACGACCGCTGGACCAGAGCAGTCACCGACTGGATTCCACGGGATGTCAAGCGAACGCCTGGACGACCGCCTATGCGATGGTCAGACTTCTTCGTGAAAGCTCTGAACGAACGGTATGAAGTTCATCGTGTCCCTCGAGCTGAGAGAGTTCATTGGGCAACTCTTGCACGTTGCAGGGACGAATGGAGACGTTACTGGCGCCCGCTCGAGGAACTCGATGATCAACGGGAGCACAGGTGATACAGGTAACTGGGAACACAAAATTATTGAATTACTACTTTGCAGCATCCTCCAGCGCCTACCAGCGAGAGGGAGTAGAGAGTATGGGGAAGTAGGAGGTAGCAAACAGCTGGGTTAGGCGTCGTGAAATTGTGGCGTGTGCAGGCGCACCGCACAGCTGCTAAAGCACAGAACTATGCAATCAATATACTGTTTAGTGTATTTGTACGGTGCGGTTGCACACGCCGCAATTTCACGATGGTTAATCCAGCTCTTTGCTACGCACCTACTGCTACGTTCTCTCTACTCCAAGTCGTTGGGAACGCTGGCAGACGCTAGTAGACGCTGACAGGCGATTTTAGACGCTGGCAGACGCTCGATCAATATCTACTTTTTCCTAGTCGCTGAGGCTGCGTAAAGAACGCTGGTGGACGCTGCCGCTTAATATGAACTCAGCCCTACAAGTTATTGTGCAAGTCATGCGGTATTCGAGATGCCGCTACGAATCTGAATGGGGGTAGAATGTCTCAAGAAAAGACTGGTCAGCTCTATACTCTTTATCCTTTCACGGCGCACCTAGTAAAGCACCCATATTCCGTCAATGTTAGAGAGTATAGCAGAATTGTACGCAACGTGGACCGGAAGAGGAGGCTATGACATGAAAAATTTCTTGCCGAGAGGGTTAGTGCGGCCCAAGTGCAGTAATGGATAGCGCACCCCACCCCCCTTCTCAGTAAGCATAAGTCCGGGTCCGAGTCCCATCTGGGGTCTGACTTTTGCCCGTAGCCCGACATTCTTATGGTAACTTTCAAAGCGCGAGCTGCTGCGTTATACAGCACTTATCATAGCAAAAACATCTTTGAAGACCTGGAGATTATTTGCCGGCGTTGACGGTTTCTCTTCAGTAATTCGATAGGATAATTCGGTCCCATGGTCCAATACAGCGCTTTTCAAAGCGTCAGCCTACTGAACATGAGCCTGCGTGAATTCAGAGCAAATCGATTCTATAGTACATGCGAGAGCTTTTTTATAACCCTTTTATCCCTCATTGATCAGGTGAACATCGGATTCGGGCCACTGTACAATATGAACAGGACGTAAACATGTAGTTATTCTACGATCCGCACACACTGCGGCGCCATCAGCCATCATTATTTCCGGTATTATTTTTCACACAGTTTTCCAGAAGTTAATGTATCATGATTACTATCGATTATGCAATCGTAAAAGACCTACCTTTTTTTGAGCGCTTCTGAAGCAGAGTACCTTCTCTAGAGCCTTATCAATGAAGAGATATTTGAAGTGAGATGACGTGCAATTGATGTCGCATAACACTTCAATGACGCGTCTTGGGCGTCACTGACGCTCAATGAAGATTTTTTTCCTATCATGGAGATACGGTAGTGTGGAGGCAAGTGTCCCATTTACCACGCGCGGGCTCCACTGTTCAAGTCCCTGACCGGTTCTCGCTCAAGCAAAGCGGCTTACGACCTTCCGACGACGTTGGACCTTGACCAGGCTCATCTTGGAGGATAAATAGCTGGCTGAATATCGGCTGACCCTCGTAAGCCATTCTATGAACTACATAGCATTTAATATGCCACTTGGGCCCTGAATTAGAAGTGGAATTCATTATATTAGGTATTAGGTGGCCGAGATTCCGGTGAGACCAACTTCCTCAGAGCTCAGAGGCTACAAATTGATTTTTGAAGTAATTAACTAAAATTGTACTACCTCGTCAGACCTCTCCCTTCCCCCCCTCCCTCCTTTATTCACCAGTAAACAATAGGGAAATGAAATTATGGTAGCTTACCAGATCCAGTGTGGTGAGCAACGAATCGCGCGCGAGGAAACGTTCGATGGAGGACCGCATGGTATTGCGAGTTGCTGTTGGGGTGACAACTAGTTTTATATAGGGGAGCTGGCCCAGCGTAATGTACAGGTATTCCCGCACATCCCCCCCCCTTCCCAATTCATTTTTGGATCTCTCCGTGATTTAGGGAAGGGAAGGGAAAGTAGAGGAAATCCTTTTTTCAATCTACCTAATACCTGGCGTGGCGAATTCTGAAAGAATTGATTAGGCAGCGTTCACACATTGCGGCAGCGTTCACCAGGAGCCACCTAAGGGTTCCGAGCGTCGGCGGCAAGGCGTCAGCGACTAGGAAGAGGTACAGATATGGATAAAAAAAAAAAAAAAAAAAAAAAAAAAAAAAGAAGCGTTTAGTTTAGCGTCTAGAGCAGCGTTCACCAGCGACCGCAAAAGGAGAGTTTGGGGAAGTAGGAAAGTAGCAAATAGCTGGATTAGGCGTCGTGAAATAGCGGCGTTTGCGACCGCACCCTGCACTACCCTACATCGTACTTCAACTGCATGATTCTGTGCTTTAGCTGTTGTCCGATGTGGTTGCGCACGCGCAACTTCACGACGCCTTTTTGCAACCCTCCTACCTTCTCATACTGTCCACTCCCGATCGCTAGTGCTCTAGTGGACGCTGGTAGATGCTGGTGGAAGCTGCCGCAAGGTATGAACGCAGCCTTAGCGGCGGAAGCTTCATTCTTTATCTTTTGAGATATTGAATGTCAACCCCTATTTAGTAACGGATAAGTGTCCTTTGCTACATCTGTGCCCTCTTTCGAAACATCTGGGAATACGTGAGGTTAAAATTCAAAGTGAGCTGCAAGACAAAATTTATGATTGGCCGCTTCACCTTCTTTTCGCAGAATAAACTGCTTTTCCACGATTGACTTCTCAAATGAGTCACCTATTTCATTTAAATTCTGTATGGAGTTAATATACATTCACTATGACATCTGAATGTGCGTTCGCTTTGCACAGTGGCTCGTCCATTACTGCCCACATGTTGAAAATGTGGGCTCGATTTCTCAAGTTTTGTTTTGAATTTTTTCTTTTTATTTTGTTGTAATGTGTAATTTTTTGTTCCTGAAGGTCCGATGTCAAAATGCATAGCTCTCTCTGTGAAGAGCTTAGCGCCACAGGTCCGTTCTGACAACTGCATCCACAGCACGATTGTAAGGGTTCCACAGGAATCGACATCATTTAATGTTCGACAATAAAACAACCACTAGGCTGATGTGAGATCTAACCATGCCTTCCACATTAGGAACCACCTTTTAAAAAAATCGATTCTCAGGATGCAAAGCAGGAGGCTTTTAAGGGCAATTCGGGCTCAGCGACTTCTTGAGGCTAGCAGTGATTCATTTAAACTTTATATTTCCATGAACTATTCTGCTATCGTTGAGGCGAGGGTGCAGTGGTGGCAACTGGCACGCTTACCACGGGTACGTTCCGGGGATCGAATTTTGAGCTCCAACCCAGACCAACCAGGCCTTCTATCCCCCGGGGACGGTGAACTGGTATCATATCCGCCTTTAAAGATAAGACCGATTTGTACATCGCTGGGCTCCCCGCAAGTCATTGTATAGGCCACATCGCATTCAATAAGCCACTACGATTCTGAATGGAAGTAGAATGCGTGCCGCATCCCACAAAGGGATTGAAACGGCGAAGACTTTATCCTTTTATCCTTTTATTCTGTTATTTATACTACTACTTGAGCCAAGAATAAGTGAAGATCGGCGGTCGGCAACTACACCATCTCCGCTTTGCTGACGACATCGTTTTGATAACACCAAACATCGAGCAAGCGGAACGAATGCTGGCTGATTTCGACTGCGCGTGTGGAAAAATCGGTCTACGGCTGAATCTAACGAAGACGATGTTTATGAGAAACGGACTGGTACCAGAACTGAGCAGGAGGAAGCGAGCGGCTTGGGGAGCCTTCAAGAACATCGAGGGAGTAGCGAAGAAGACGAAGAACACCAAGCTCCGTGCCCACCTCTTCGATTCCGCGGTCCTTCCTGCCTTGACGTACGCCTCAGAGACTTGGACTCTACGAAAGCAGGATGAGCATGCGGTTGGCGTTATTCAACGCGCCATCGAAAGGGCGATGCTCGGAGTTTCCCGCTACACGCAAGTGAGAGAGGGAATCCGGAGCTCCGCACTCCGCCGACGATCGAAGATCAGAGACGCCGCCGCATTTGCCAAGGTTTCGAAGATGGTGGGCCGGGCACGTCATGCGTTTCGAGGACGACCGCTGGACCAGAGCGATCACCGACTGGATTCCACGGGATGTCAAGCGAACGCCTGGACGACCGCCTACGCGATGGTCAGACTTCTTCGTGAAAGCTCTGAACGAATGGTATGAAGTTCATCGTGTCCCTCGAGCAGAGAGAGTCCATTGGGCAACTCTTGCACGTTGCAGGGACGAATGCAGACGTTACTGGCGCTCGGGAAGCTCGATGATCAACGGGGCACAGGTGATACATGTGATTCTGTTTTCAGTTGATTTGCAGAAAAGGTCTGAAGCCCTCTCTCGAAAGGACTGAACCCATAGACGGTACAAGTGACACCGGCGACTATTCAATACACGATCGAAGACCCACCATCCATGTTCGTTGCGAATGAAGGGGTGTGTCAGGCGGTATTAGTGGCCACGGCGCCAAGCCCACGTTCTCTGCTAGTTGTAGAAGAGGGTATGCGGCAGTAATTGGTAGAAAACGAGTAATACGAACGATATGATACAGTCTTGTCACTTGCTCGCTTCAACAACTGGTGGAGAACAGGTTTGGCACCGCGCCAAACTCATCCGCCTGACACGCCCCTTCGTCCGCAGCGAATTACGCTATACCTCAGTCGGACATTAGCCAGTTCTTCGAGGCTCTCAGCATATCTCTCAAAAGCTCTCGAGTGCGTGCGTGCGTGCGTCTGTGCGTGCGCGTTCAAGGAAAATTCGTTTTTCGTGAAGACGCTGGAGCGTGTCAGGGAATTATCGGTTAGTGATCGGTCTGGGTAGAAAAATACCTGGTAGAAAAGCCTTTCATTGGGCTGAGACATCTCAGTCCATATTAATGAACGATCAATAATGATAATACTAGAAAAATTAAGCCTTTGATCAGGGTGGTGTAGCAAGCGCTAATTAGGAGTCAGCTATTCAGCCATTAGCTGAAATTTGTAGGGAATTTTTCCAAGCAATCGTTTTCATTTACGATCTTAGCGAACGTTGCTTGCATATTCATCGACCGTGCCAGCTTTGGTTTAACAACCTCAGCGGGATTTGTTTGTTTGCTGACCGCTGCCCTAATAGAAGGACGGTTATGGTCATACTCCTGTGCCACGTACTGTCTATTTGATTACGGCCGTTCTCCCCTGTTTCGGTTAGCCCCTTGTTTGCCGACAGCCGCTGCTACCCTGCCCTGCACCTTCCGAGCAATCGCATATCCTCCTACAAGCTTTGACTGCCGTTCCAACTCATCAACCTTTATTTGTGCCATTCATCCATCAGCTCAAAACTCAAAACCGAGATATCATAGAAGGGAAGGAACTTTCTCAGAGGCTCCCAAAGTCTCGCGTTCACTACCATCTTGACCTCCTGATTCACTGACGTCTTGGTGACCCACTGGACAATTGACGGTTTCCCTCACTGAACTCCTATCTTTCGTTTCTTTCTTATCTCTCAGCAATACAGCACTTCAACGGCTCTGTAGAATACTTTTGAATCACAGTTTTCTTAGCTACCAAACACGATGACCAATCCTCTTTAGTATGTGCAACGCATTCTATTTCTTTCAAAATTTTTGCTTTTTATTGGAGGCGGTACGGCCTATGCCACGGATGAACCACAGTATCTGGGGACCAGTAGCCCCAGACGGGTGAGCTAACGACGCCGCCACACCGTCATTAAGTAGACACTTTCACTACACCATCTCTGCTCTAGCCATTTCCTACATTGGGGGATGAAAATCCCAAAAGTCCGTTAAAAAAAAATTGATCTATTAATTTTTCAGTGAATCACTTTTCGGCGACTTAGTGCGACTTTTAGCGTCATTAACCTAGTGGGGTGTTTTCCTTGGTGTTCCGTGCCTTTATATGGGTGCCGCTTCAATACATCAAGGGTACAGCTAGTCTTGTCAATAATCTTTTTCGCGATTTGAGTTGATCCGTTGAGGTGCTCTAATTTGAACATGCGGAAGGGCCCTTTGCTCTTCAGGGAAATGATGGATGGAATTTGAAGCATGAAATATGCAGTCTCAAATGATTTCATAGGCGGAATAAGTCAACTTTTCCACATTTTCTCACTGCTGGAACTCGGGTGGGCGAGGGCAGCACAAGGGAAGGATCTCACTAATGGGGCCTCGGTGGGATTATCTCAGCCAGAACGACCAGCTAAAATAAAACTGCCTTGTACACATTGGCTTAGTTTTTTGCCGACTTAAAATTTTTAGGTGAGCGCGCTAAATCTACATGGGCCGCGCTAAATCACTATATCTCCATGAATGCCTCAAACTTTTCCAACCTCCTAGACATCAATAGCTCCAACTAGTGGACCTCAACGAAATGAACGCTTGGGAGAGCCCGAATCCGAAAAATGCTCCGCGCCAGTAACGCCCATAACTGCCTTAAATTATTATGTGATTTGTCTCTGTGGCTAAATTTTTCTATGGTTCACTTCTTTTTTTTCTTTTTCGTCCTTTTTTTCTCTTCCCATGTGTTCGCTTTCCCAGACACCTGATACGACTCACCAATGGGCCTTATCACCCGTATCGATCGAAACCCTAGAGTGGAGTCATCACGCAACTGTCTTGAAGTTCTGCACACCGCACTTCTTCTCTGATTCCTTATTGTCTCCATTGCTTTGGGTTACTGTATTACCGTACCGTATACCATATACCTATCCCTCGGGTGCTGTTGTCTTCTGTTAACCTGGACGGAATAAAACCTCACTATTCCATATTCAATTGAAGTAAATTGTTGCTGTTGTTCTGAAAAGATCTCGGGCAGTTCATGAGAAGTTATCCTTTATCAAACACCAATGGATATCAGAAACCAGAGGGTCACCTAACCTTTATTTTTCTCCATACGACCCCATTTCCCGTCATACACATCATCCCACAGTCGAGCCGGCCGCGGGAAAGTACAGCGGAGGGCACAGCGCTCATGAAGAGGGAGAATCGAAAGTGGGAAAAGTCCTTATGTGCTGAAATACGGTTTCTCCCCCTTCTCTCGAAGGCCAATAGGACTGCCTCTGTTGCGATTCCTGCAACGGATGGTGAGCCTTGACCCAGATTTTTGGTATTATCATATACGGCGCTGTTTTCGAACCACAAGGAGTGCGGAGCATGTCAATATTTCAGATAAAGCCTTTTTTGCAGTTCAATTTTGTGGCCCGTCCGTTCGCATGGCACAGT